>JAPTGW010000005.1:33004465-33015075 GCA_029814545.1 Apogonichthyoides opercularis
TCTAATTTAATACCTTTTAAAGACATTTTTTAAGGTATTAAACACAGATTTGTAAATTCTAGGCTTTTAAGACTTTTTAAGACCCTGCGGGAACCCTGTAAAACAAACCAAGACGCAATGGAACTTTTTTCAGATAACTGGGTTCTTAACCTGGTGTTTGGCTGATGATCGACACATAATCCTGCCTATCTTTGGTTAAAATTGTTATAACGATAGTTTTCATGGATGACGGCCTGTGCAGTTCGTATATTATTGTATATTGTCTCACCTGGGCTGAACTGTCATGTACTTGGGTCACGTCACCCAAAGAGGACCCTGCATCACTGGCAGGAACAGCTAAGCCTCCAACTTGTTCGTTAGCTCCCTCTAGTGTCACCTGAACATCAGAGCGAAGTTCAGAGACAGCATTCTGGGAATCAGAAGCATCCGCACTGTCAGAGCAAACGCCAGAGTCTGTGGGAAGAAGAAATATTGATAGAAAGGAAAACCGCTGCAGGCACTAATTGAAGCATCAGTAAAGAAAGCCAGACCTGTCATGTTTTCAGTTTTGCTTTGAGGTCGTTGAGGTCGACCGCTGCGTCCCAGGTTGGGTTTGGGTTTAATAAAGCGGCCCCTCTGAGTTTGAGGAGGCTTTCTTGAGGTCTTGGAAGAGTCAGCTGGTACATCCTGAGTTTGACTGAGGCTTTATGTGGGGAAAAAAGATAATGTTACAAGAAAAACACCTACACGGGACACCTTTTAAACTCAACTCTGTAAATAAAATGACTGCATTTTTAATATCCAGCACTTTTTTAAAATGGACATTTGCTACTTAAATATTATTGTCTTACCTTTCATGGGGAGGACATCTGTCTTTGTTTGTTTCACTTGTTTCAGAGCGATGTTGTCCTGCATCTTGACTTTGTACGTCAGAGTGAGTTTCTGACTGTTGCTGCTGGGTGCTTTCTGGTATGGACTCTGCTTTAGTAGTCAGTACAGAGACGTCATGTGAACGCTGCACATTGGAGACTGTGCTTGGATCTCCTACTGGTTGTGTGTTTGACTCTGCGGTCCTACTGTTTATCTCTTGCTCAGTGCTACATAGTGAAGCTGCTCCAGTGTTCAGTGTCTCCACTTTGTCCTGGTTTGAAATGGAGCCACCTGTGGACTCTTCCACTGGAGGCCTCGTATTAGTTTTATTTTCAGAAACCGAGTCTGTGAACATTGTCTTGCTCTCAGCAACCCAAGATGTTGCCATGACAATACTGTCAGACGGTGCATCCTTCTCATTTGTGCTGCCTAAGGATTTCTCTGACTCTGCACTTCCAGCGTTTGCTGAGCTGAGCTCTATATTTAAAGAAGAATGTGATGGTGTCAGGTGCTGGGAGTCTCTCTCTGCGGATTCTACTTGAGTTTTTGCACTGTTCTCTTTGACGGGTTGTTGTTGTTGTTCTGAGGTTGCATTTGAAGAACTATCTTTACAGAGCTGGTTAGAGGATTTGCTGAGGCATTTTAGCTGAGCTCTTGACTGGATGGATCTGGGGGATGATCCCAAATTTGGTTTGGGTTTCACTTTAGGAAAGCGGCGCCTTCTTTGAGGTGCATTTTGTTCTAAGCTTTCTGAACACGAATCTGCCTGACTGGCGAATTCAACATCTGTTTTTTTCTCCTCAGTTATAGACAGTTTCTGTGCAGTTTCATGAGTAGAGTCCATATTCACTGACGATGCAAAAACTGAATTGGGTCCAGTGCTTTGACTTGTGGTTTCAGAAAGGGCGGCATTGCCAGTTGGTTCCATTTCCATCTTATTTGCTAATTTCTCTGTGGGTTGGAGGTTTTCAGTTTGGATGGAGTGTTTGTCTACAAGCTCCAAGTCTGTAACAGGGTCTTGTGTGGTTTGAGTTTTAGGTTGTTCTGTTTCTGATGCCTGCAGTTCATTGTCTGTAGATTTTACTTCGTGGAATTGTGCCCTCCTTGTCTCTGAAGTATTTTTAACTTCCATCTCTTCTTTCTGATTTACAATTGAGACACTAACAAGGTCAGTGTCCTCATAAACTGAGGCTGAACCTGTGCCTGTGATGGACGTCAATGAATTGCTATAACTAATGTCACCTGTCCTGTCAAGAGGTAGTAGTTTCTCATCTGTGGGCCCAGTTGTCAGCTGGTTTTCTCTACTGGGTTCAAGCAGAGTCTCAGGAATGCAGCTGTTCTGGTTCTCTGATGTACTCTGATCAGCGATTACAGAATGTCCTGCTTCCTGATGACCAGACGGCTCCTCTGTAAGTCTGACATCACTACAGGAAATTTCTCCTGTTACGGTTGGACCAGAGTTTTGTAATTCACAAATAGTTTCAGGAACCTGTTGCGAGTGGCTGACCTGAAAAATGTCAGAAGCACGAGAGTGACCGTCCTCAGCTGTCTTTAAAGATAATTTGTCATTATTTGTTTGGGAATTTGACTGTGTAGTCCTTGAGGCTCGGGCAATGTTAGGCTTAGGTTTGATTTTGGAAAAGCGTCCTTTCTTGGTCTGCAAAGAAGTTTTCTTTGAGTTCTCTGGGTTCGACTGTAATTGAGAATCAGAAACCATTTCGGTCTTCTGCTCACAATACGTTTCTTCGCTGGGATTCGTGATGGACGTGCCAGCTATCTGAGATGGCGGCTGCTCTTCTGTGGTGTTACTGTCTGGTTCCATGGTTCCAACAGTCTCTGATGGTTCTGTGATTTTATGAGCAGAAGCTACTGATATAGGACAGGTGCTTATTTCCTGTTGTACATCAGGCATCGATTGACTCTCTTCCTGGTGGCTGCTGTCATTTGCAATGACTGATGTATCTGTAAATAAAGAAAGTATTGCATTTTATATTGGCTATAAGTCAGCATATGTCAATATAGTATAAAGAATTCTATGTTTTTACTTGGGAGATCTTCCATAGATGCTTGATTCTGTGATGAGTGGGAAAGATGAGCTACATTTCCGATGGTCAACAGGGTTTGAGCAGCCTCATTGTAACTCTCGTCCTCAGACACTGAAACAAAAACCTCAAATGTGTTGAAAACAATCCAACATATGCATGACATTCAGAGTCACTCAGAATCCCTATTTTACGTACCTTCTGTGTGCTCTGATGACAGGAAGTCTATGACATCCTGAAAGACAAGAAACACACTGTAACACCACGTCACTTCATTACTTTATCGACTCTAACTTGATCATTTTGTAGCTACTCTTCACACAAAGTAATGAAATTAAGTTGTGAATGATGCCAAGTCGCATTAGGAATACATGAATTTAAAGAAAAAGCAAACATATGGACAACGGTGAAAAGCAAAGCAAAAGAATATCTGGTGATTTTATATTGTACTTGAAATGATGATTTCACTACATTACATGCTTGAAAAACTTACTACTAGCAGGTCCAATTGATGTTCACAGGGTTCAGCTGTGCCTGCCTCATTTTGTGCTTGCTCGCATGAGGCTTCAGGGCACAGTGCATCTTGGGAGATGCCCAACACATCAGGCATATTGGCCAAGATATCAAGCTAAGTATGGGATGAGGGGAGCCAAAGTGGAGGGTGTAAATGTTGATATGTAGAACCATGCACAAAGAAAAACAGATGCAAACAATACAATGTTTGGTAGAGGAACTGTATTAAAAAAAGGTGCTATGATGCAGGAAAAGATTCAAAATGTGTGGATGGTGTATCTGTGAATGGCATGCTATGAAAGAGACTCTCATACCTCCTCCATTGTCTCTTCCACCTCTGTAACCAAAGGATGAGGTGAGCACAGACTGGCAGGCACAAACACAGCTGCACTGCCATCGATACTGGAGCAGGACGCAGCAGAAACCATCATCGCTTCTGCCGCACTTGGCTCGTCATCTTCGTCATCGCTGTCTTCTGACTGGGAGGCCCTGAGGGTGATTAGTTTGGGCTTTTTGGACTCTTTGGCTGGCTGTTGCCTTGCTGATCTCCCCCTCTTGGCTGTGACTTTAGGTTTAGCCTTGGCAGCAGAAGCAGCGTGCCCTGCTGGCGAGGCAGGACTGGTTTCAGATGCAGGGGAGTGCGTTTCCTCCTTGGCAGGGTAATTCAAGTGCTGAGTGAGTTTCGGCACTCGCCCATACCTGGAAAACACAACCAACACTGATGAATAACTGATTTCTAAGGAACAGTTTTTCCAATAATGGGGACGTCTCAGAATGCCAAAAAATACCTAGTTGGTCTTGGAGGCTTAACAGAAGACTCGTCATCTGATTCGACGTTTTCATCAGCTGACTCTCTCTCATTTGTTTGTCTTGATGGTGATGCATCTTTACTAACCTAAAAGGATGACATAATTATCAGTAAAAAAAAAGGATCATTTCATCAACAAGACAACAATCTAATGAGTCCATAATGAAAACTCTTCAATAACCTGCGCTGTTGAGGCTTCTTCGCTCACGTTCTCTCCTTCTTTATCTGACGTGTTCTCTTTGGACTTTGTGGACGATGGGGGAGGTTTTTTACTCCTCTTCAGATTTGGCGCTCTTCCCCGTGACAGCTTTGCAGGCTTAATGTCTGCGATGTCTTTCGGAGCATCACGCCTGAATATGACAACAAATTATGAGATTTTTCACCAGAAGTCAAAAGGCACAAAAAGATGTTTACTTTAAAAGTGAATAACTGAATTACTGGTCTGAGGTTGTGTGGTCTTCAGGAAGAGCTGCTTCAGTATCCGTGGGAACACTGGCCTCAACTGGACGTAAAAAGAAACACATCACAGTTATAAGCATGTGGAAGAGACACGGCTAAGCTTTGTTGGGGGTGACATGGCGGTGCAGTGGTTAGCACGAATGTCCTGGGTTTGATTCCAACACCAACTGAAGGGGGGACAATTTTGTATGGTATGTTCTCCCTGTGCTTGCATGGGTTCTTTCTGGGTACTCAGGCTTCCTCCCACCATTCAAAGACATGCAGTAATAACTTAATAATTGGTAAATCTAAAAAACCCGTAGGAGCGAATATGAGGATGATTGGCTGTTTGTCTCTATATTCAAGGATTCAAAGGTTTTTATTGTCATTTTCACTGTGCACTTACATACACAAGAGAATGAGATTTTGTTCCTGTGACTACAGTGCAGTAGCAGCATCAAATAAATAAATAAACATCATAATATATGTCAGCCCTGTGATAAACTGGAGACACATTCAGGGTGTACCCCACCTTCACCTGAAACAGCTGGGATAGGCTTCAGCGCCCCCGCGACCCTCTTGAGGATTAAGTGGTTCAGAAAATGAATGAATGAATGAATGAATAAAATCATATTGAGGAAAGTTTTGACTTTCAAATACTGCTTTCCAAAGGCTTTTGTTTTTAAAAAAAATCTTTTTTTTATGCCAATATACTAGGATGTGTGAAACTGAGCTCTGTGCTGAATATTGTCATACCTTGCTTCTTTTTCTTTTTACCCCTCTTGTTTATCTTGGTTTCTTGTTGCTCTGGTGACGCATCTCCTTTATCATTTCTTTTGCGTTTCCTCGTAGGCTTAGAAACAGAGGATCCTCCCTCATTACAGAGTTCTTCATTCTCTTTCTCTCCTTCCTCATCAACCTCATTTTCCTCCTCTACATCACTCAGCTTCTTTGCTGCTTTTTTGCCTATAAAGGAAATGACAACAAAACCAACTCAGTAAGGGCAGAATATATACAACAATAAAATGATGAACCATAAATACAATTGACACCATATACATAATGAAAACAGTAAAATTAGACAGATACCTTTTGGCTTTCTGATACACTTCTTATTCTTCACAGAGAGTGACTTTAGTTTCTTCTTATTTTTCTGGACTTCCAGAATCTTCTCCAGCAGCTTCGTAAAATATTCTATGTCCAGTTTGCGTCTCTCTCCTGTACGAAAATGCTTCATCTAAATATACTGAAATCTAAAGGACATGTACTATTTGGGAGGAGCCGAACACTTACTGAAAGCTTTGTCAATCCTCCAAGCATTACCCCGCTCCTCTTTTTTGAATTTGTTCTGAAAAATTCAAAGGTTTTTAGATGTTTCCGGACATTCATGAAAACAGCAAATGGCTGCTTCATCTTTAATGCATGATGAATACATATATATGTATCTGTACATGTTACAGACCTTTATCTCTGATCGAGCTCTGTGAGGAAACAGTTGACAAATCATAGTGAAGTCAGTTCCCACCATGCTGATGGCCAAGAAGAACATGTCGGTCTCTGATGAAAAACATTGACAAATCATGACATTGTGAGTTTTCTAGATTAAAAAAAACTCAAAGAAGGCAAAAATATAGTATTGAATTCCATTTAACCTTCACTGGACCAGGGTTTGGCATAGTTCCCCTTCCTGAAGCTTGCATAAGTGGTTGTGGAACCTCGCTCAAAGATGGGGTCTCGATCCTGAACTGCGTTTGGTCCTTTTGTTCTCTGGACCTCCACTGTCAAGCTACAACACAAGTGGAAAGAAGTTAAAACGTGAGGCTTGGCTTGTTTTCTTGTGTCGTGTCATGTCCTGATATTTATAGATAAAAAGTAATGACATAATCTCATCCCAGACCACTGACCTTTCTTCATCAATAATAAGCGAGCCATCCTCTGCCACTTTGACCTGAGGAGCCATGAGGGCTTCGTCCTGCTCATCGTCTTCCACCGCTGCCTCCTCCTCCTCCTCCTCCTCCTGTTCTTTCTCCCCTTGCTGCCTTGGGCTCATCATTTTGGGTTGTACTTGTGGTTCCTGTGCTTTCTCTGGTGATCTGTGGGGAATAGGTTTCACATCAGAGGACACTATTTTCTAAGCAGCCACTTAATGGATTCATGATTTATGATTATTGTAGTATTTGGGTGTATTACTGCTATAGCATGAAACAGCCTGTATAGGTCAGTTTTGAAGAACATAACAGACAGCTTCCATTTCTTCCACTAAAAACACTTATCTGTATTATATACTAAAAATTAAAGTCAGTATAACAAAAATACATACATCATCTTTGTAGCAAGAATAGAGAAATTATTACAAAAGAAAGGAGAATAAAGAAATACAAGACAGGATAAACTTACTCTTCTCTTACTTGAGACTGTGGAACCACAGTCTCGTTTTCCTGCACTGGCTCTTGCAAACTAGAGCTGGAAAAAAAAAACAAATCAATAAACATAAAGAACCACAGCAAAAAGATACATATTTCTATTAAATGTTACACAAGCTTGACAAAACTGCAGGTGATGCACTTACGTCATAGGGTTTGACATCGGCAGATAATGGATAAGGTCCCTCATGGTCATTTTTGCAGGATCTAAAGTATACTCCTTAACACGGGCTTTAGCTCTTCTGAGTTTCTGTTGCTGTGGAAAAGAAAGTAGGAGAAAATGCCTTTTACCTCAATTAATCACTACATAAGGGACCGGTCAGGGTAAATAACAGGATGTACAAGATGACAAAGCAGAAGATTACGGATTTTTCTGAACTCACCTTTTCTTTGTGTATCTCTTGTCTGAGCAACTCTCTGAGCTTCCGGGCCTTTTCCAGCCTCTGTAAATCAGACGGGTCATTCAGGAGTCTACTTAAGGAGAATTTTGATGATGATGTTGAAATCACACTCTTAGAAGACACCAGAGTCTTGGCTTTCTCTGATATTTCAATGGCTTCTTTATCTGGTAGAGAAGGGGGGACTTTATCCGGTTGTTTCGGAGACACTTCTTTTAGTTGAGCGGCTGAACTGCTCTCTTTCTTGCCGCCATCTGGTCGCAGATGGATTTGTTCAACCAAGTCCTCAGCTGGAGGAACAGATAAGGTTTCTGAACCGCCGCTGGAGGGGAGTGTAGGTTTTGGTTGTGTTTTGGCCTGTCTGCTCTCTTCTGAGGCCCTGCGGTGCCTTGGGGATAGGAGTGCTTGTGGAGGTGCTGTGGTGCCCACTTGGCTTGATGTTGGTTTGTCAAGCTCTGAACTGGGTACTTCAATGTGAGATTGCAAGACTGGTTTGATAGGAGACTTGGGTGTACGAGGAAGGGTGGCAGGTCGGCCCGGAGCCACTTTGGGCTTGATGGAAAACCTCTTCCTTCTCTGAAGAGCAGTTGAGGAGGCGGTGCTTTCCACATTTTGGTCATTACTATCCCTACACAGCAGAAGCGACAGATATTTTTGTTACAATATTGTTTGTCTATAATAATAAAATGCACAGTCAGTGATGCTTACTCACCCAGCAGGTGGAGTTTGTTCTGACTGGACCACAGCAGAGTTGTTGTCTGTCCCAGCAGGGTCAATGTTGCTCTCACTGCTGTCTTTGGGGGGTACACTAGACTTCTGATTCGATGGCGGGGCTTCTTGAGGCGTTGCAGCTGCTCTTCCTGTTGTGCCTACATTAGGCCGAATACTTAGTCTTGATCGACGAAACATTTTAACCTGTGAACATGTAGAAATCCGCATTAGTATTCCAACAATAAAACCAATCTAAAACATTACATATGCAACTGCACTGATTCTTGTATAATGCAATTATATGGTTTTGCAGATTGTATGAACAACAATATACTCAGGCTATCTAAATGCAGATTATAGACAAGAATATACAATATAAATTGCTGTACATCTTTTGCTTTATATGCATTCCTATTATGTATAAAGCCAAACTTTAATAACTGGACAAGCCAACGCTTGTTATTGTGGTTTTAACATAGTTTTGTCACAAGTTTTGGATATTGTGCAAACCTGTTTACGACAGATAGGACCAGGTGGAAGTAAATGACTTGAAATGACAGAAACCTCACCGAAATACAAGTAAGGCTTTCTTAAGTTAACAACACCTTCTATAACATTTGTATAAACGATTGAGAGACCGGAATACAACATATAATGTGTCAGTAATGGCTAGGATTAGATCGAAAAGTGCACAGAGCTTAAACTCATATGACAACACTAGTAGTAGACTCAATGAACTGGACAGACGTGTGATGTTTCATAGACGCTGGAACGCCTACATTTCAATACGTATAGGTTTTAAACACTTTCCTATTTTCGCTGCAATATACCTGTTAACGAATCTGTCAGACGGTAAGCGAAAAAAAAGCTTTAAGTTCTCGACGACGAGTAGCAAGTAGCGGATCCCCATCTACACGTTATTCCGCCATGTTTTTCATGACGTAATATTTTCGTGCGCGCAATGCCTTGTGGGAAATGTAGTGCTGTCTGTTGGATGAGGCAAGAGTGGCCTGTTCTCGAGTAATTACAACGAATCTTTAGGATTTTCTCGTTGACTTATAAATGCATAGCATGCTGTTTTGCTTGTATTTTTTTAAGAACTTTTTTTATAATCCGTTTCTATCTATACGTTGATTGTATTTTTTGTGACTTGGCATATTCCATTATGTTTTTTTTTTTTATTTGTAAAGTAATGAGTCACAGTTACTACACAAATAAGGTTACATTCACAGGAGTTTTCTCATTGATGTACAAAATATTAGGCCACAAATAGGTTTGTTATTTTAGCTAGAATAGTATGATATATTACAACATACACACACATTTCTCAGTCCCTTTAATAGGACACAATTGAAATATAGAAGAGTATTAAAAGCAATAATTGCAGAGACTAATCAACCGTTTTAGTCCCGGTTTCATTCGACACATGTCCAGTGGTTATTTTGTGTCATGGTAACAGAAATCACACAAAATATTGACCGTTTCCTGTACAGTCTATGTAGTTTAAATTTTCTTGTGAGTTTTTGATGCTGTACATAATATTTCCTTGTCTTAAACTGTATTTTAATAAAGAAAGTGGTTTGTTCAATACATATAAAAAAAAAAGCTATGGGTGGTCTGACACTTCTGCAGAGTACTGTAATTCAAAGGTACTGCTTATTTTAATCTCTTCTAGGTGATATATTTTTACTGTTGGTGCAATGGATCACAACCAAGATATTTATTGTACCCAATTCTGTATAAACTATTTACACAATTTACAACTTATGATTGACCTAACTTTGACCTCATGAAATGTAAACCTGCTTTACTTTGAAAATCCAAGGTGGACTGCATTTACAAATAAAGGAAAAATCTAAATATAAAAAAGGTGAACACATGCCAGTGATGCGATTTAATTATTATTTTATTTCTTTAGTACAGACAGCATCAGCAGTTAACTTCCTTGGACATTCCTTCTATCACATGTTCTTTCCTTCAGCAGATCATGACTTCATCTTCTAGATCAGTGGTCTTCAGAAATACAAAACTACTGATTAGATGCAAAAACAAAGACATCAGGAGTGGAAGTGGAAAAGTATAAGACAATTATCAAAAAGAGTTCATTATTGGGATTGTCTTGAGCACTTTGTAGCAACTTGTCCTAAAGATGGTGTTTCGCATGAAGATCTTCATTTACGCCATGTCAACTGTGAACGAGAGGAAAAAGTGTGAAATTAATGTTTATTTCTTATTGTTACATTTGTTAGAAATACACACAGGAACAGAACACTTACTTGTACAAGTTTATGGTCAAGCAAAAGGGTTTCCAAAAGGATCCCCAAAGGCAGCTGTTGAACCAGAGCTCTGACCGACTGGAGTGCCCTGTTGAAAGATGAGGGAAAAAAAAACAAAAAAAACAAAAACACAACAACCACAGAATTACACA
>JAPTGW010000005.1:33042833-33055086 GCA_029814545.1 Apogonichthyoides opercularis
TGCAGGGGAGGAAACCAAAGGAAACCTCCTATCCAGTCGTCCCATATTGAGAAAGCCTACCTGATTGGTTGATTAAATATTCCCTCTTTGCATCATTATTCACAGGGGCTTAAAATCCCTGACATTCAACCCAACTCAGCCCCTTTCCCAAAAAAGCCCCTTCCCCCATTAACCCTCAATCATAAATCAACCCCTCCTCCACCTTTCCCACCTCTCCAAAGCCCAGAGTTCTGCCTTCCTCCCCCCCTACCATCCAATTATCATGGGTCACTGGGGTTTATTCACTTCACTTTGCTTTTGCTAAGTTTGTTTATTTTTGATGAAAACAGAACTGCATCCCATATGTTTCTAAACATTTGAGACTTTAAGTGCATTAGTCTAACCATGTGTTTTGCTACTGCCGTATAGTGACTTCTCCATTTACAACCTGCTTCTCTACTTCATCTTTTTTTTGTACTGCTTCGGGTTCACATAAGGCCGACATCAGTGGAAGCTGTTTTCCTTCGTTCAGCAACTGAGACTTTCAAAATAGGCTGAACAGGAAAAGAAATGTCTGGACAGTCTCTTTGCAAAGACACAGAAAATTATTTAATGCTGCTGATGCCAAAATACTGGAAAAAGGAAATTGAAAGTGGACTTCATTCTGCTGTAGATTAGTTTTTGATACGACAATATAATAATAGTATTGACTGAACACATATAGTAGTAGCAGATAGTAATAAATTGTGGGAAAAGTAGAAAAAAAAAACTCCAAAGCATCACTAGTTCAACAGAATACTGTGTACTAAATGTATCTAAGTCTGTCTGTTTGCTTTTCCTTAGTGTAACACAGGGGACAGAGGATTTGAGGCGTGGCAGAGGTTGGCCAAGCAGCAGCTTGAGTTATGATGAGGCAATTTTAATGAGGTTCTGGTCCCTGAACCAAAAGCCCCAGTTGACTCTTTTCTGTTTCGGCATGGGAATAAAACACAACATTCCTATTTTCTTCTGGTGCCAAAAGTTAATTGAAACCATTGCGGGGCAAAGTATGGTCTGGGGCCCCCATATGACTCTCATCCCTGCATTATCCTCAACAATAATAAAAAGGCATTACAATTATTAATGGTTGGAGCTGGAGGCCCGCTCTCTTAAAGTGGCAGTGGCAGCCTTTTATTTCTCTTTTGACAGATGTAGGATTTATCATTTGGGTTCTTTGACTGTTTGGTGACAAGTTGTAATTTTCTATTCAGCAACATTACAATCACAGCTTTGAGCAAAAAATTAGAGCGTGCTGTCTAACAGTTCACAGCTACGTTACTAAATGTCACATGTGAGCAATAGTTGCAGCGTGAACAGTGTCGGCAGTGGTTTGGGCTGCGCTGTAAGGCTGAACTTTCTCACATAACTCCTCCATCCTCCTCAGGGAGAGCTGTCTCCTCACGCACCCCCACTCCATGAAAAGGGTGACAGAAGAACAGAGTGAATGAAGTGCCCCCACATTGTGCTGATGCACCATTGTGTATTTTGCATCTCCATAATAGAGGTGCCACTCGACTTCTCTTCCAATCAATTGGTTGGAGGGCCCATCGCTTTTCCTTGAAAAGCAACATGGCTGCCATCAATGGTTTCAGGGCCCATTGTCACAAGTGAAGGAGGGGACACTGGCATTTGAGTCACAAGCATGTAAACAGACGCATGTACCCAGAACAAACCTTGCTGTCAGTGACTCAAAAAACCTTATACATGTGTTATTAAAAACCTGAAATCTGTTTTGTGTCACCTGAAACGCTCTATATCTAAAGTTAATTTGCATAAGACTTCACATATATCTCTTATGTGTAGTTATTTTTTCAAATTAGTGCTTTTAAGAAAAGTAACACTTGTTAAAATGATTATAGTGATTAAAATAAATATGCATTTTTGCTGAGGATCAGAATGTTTTAGTGGGTGAATACATGTTATCAGAAAATGGCATGTAGAAGTGTGAAAATGAGTAAACTACAGCTCATGTTGAAATGAAACTGTTAAATGATACATCGAAGGGAAAAAAAATGCCCCAGGTTTATACTTTTACCGCTGCACATTTGCAATTAAACCAGAAGAAAGTGTGTTAAGTTCAACTTTAATGAACCTGATACAAAGTTATCTGAAGTGAAATAACCATGAAACAGATTCATTTGTTATCGCTTTGCACTATTTTAACCACAATAAGAAATCGTGAACCTCTATCTATACTAGCAAAAGCTTAAATTCACCACAAAGCCACACCAGTATCTTTTTAATACTTTTATTTGATGTGCATGTACATTCAGAGGAGCATGTTCATAAAGGGCACTTATTAGCTCCACTCATCTGAACACAGACTGGATGTCTCAGTGTGTCTTTTCCAAACAATCACATGGGGTGAGGTTAAATAAACTGACCAAAAACACCCCCAGGAGGAGACTTTACCTTTCTCATTTTGGAATGAACAATTTTTCAAGACTTAACATTTTATACCTTATGTAAACACCAATGTGTACAAGGTCAGGAGTATGACTCTAAGAGCTTCTTTTCTCAGAAACATTATCTGCTCTGAGACTTATAGGCACAATTCACCAACTTACATCAACTTTAATTCGCTGGTTTACATCAACTTTGGTTTGTAATGAAGGGTTTGTATAGAGAGCGTCTCTGTGCAGCTGGTAAAGGAAAACTGCCCTGCTGTCACAGCCTCTGCTACGGTCCCACACTGGTGGATCAACCCAGATTTTTAGGCACTTTTAGACCATTTTCAACATTTTTTTCCCCTCTGCATTGCAGCGAGGGTTTGCCTATCCTTCTAGTGCAAATATTGTATTACTGATAAACATTTTTGACAAAAATAATTTCATACAAATATACTGTACATTTTAAGTTTATATAACACACATACAAATATGTTTCAGTTCAGTATTACCAGGTAAAAGACATGTGTATACGTAAGAGGCTACAAACATGTTAAAAGCACCTGGATGTGTTTCTTCTGAATGATATTCACATAAACATAGCCCTGTGTTAGTGCAGATGTGTAACAGTAAGTTTAAGTAGAATTAAATAGCTAATGCTGTTATTTGTTATGACAAGCAGCTGGTTAGAACAAAGCAAAGTGATTCTGGGGGTTTGTTTATGCAGTGAGGGCCATTAACTTCTCAAATACAATTCACTAGAACTAAAATGGTGGTCAGGATACTGAGCAGAGTCTGGAAATGTGGCATGTTGCTTGAATTTTCCATATACTGATAGTAATCCTGGTACATATACTCATCATCGGTGTCCTCTGTGTCGTCAGAGTCTGAAAAGCCGCTGCCTGCAAACCTGTCGCCGGGATCAGAGCAGTAGGTTTTCATGCTGACTTTAATGTACTCGCATATGTTCCTCTCCGTGCCATCGCACACACAAGTGTCCAGTTGTTGTCCTTTGGGTATGGAGCGCAGGTTGGCTATGACCCTGCGGCACCCATCGGAGCACATATCCCCGCCGAAAAGTTTCCTGCAGTGGATGAGATAGTCGTTGAGGGCAGAGCTGCAGGGCTGGTCCCTCTCGCACTGCCGCCGGGCCTCGGTGCAGCCCATGGTGCTGGTCCGCGGCAGGCACGGCTCGATGGTTTGTTTGGTGCCCCTGCAGACCGGGTCCTTGGCGCAGTCGCAGTCCTCCAGAGCCGGGCCGCTTTGGGTCAGATTGAGCTGAATGAGAGATGAAATGCAGTGGCTGGGACACTTCTTACGCTCCCCGCTGAGAACAGACGCGCACGCAAAAAGGTACTGATCGTACGCGTAATGGCACTCCGGCTCTCCATGGCACTTCAGGATGGCTTTCCAGCAAACCAGCCGACGTCCGTGGTTAGGAGAAGCGACACACAGACCCACCATAAGGATGAACACACTACATATTAGAACTGTCCGCGCCATCAACATGGCACGACTTGCCATTTCCACGAAGAATAATTCCTGCAGATGCCAGACTTCATAAGGGTTTCGGAATGCGTTAAAAGCGGTTTACTCCTTGGTGGTTTCATATCATGTCATAAAGAAGTCGCCACATCTAAGGACGCGACAACTGATAAGAATGGGTGTAAAGTCTAATAAGTTTGCAGCAGCCAAGTCCACTTTTCGCCAGATCCAGCGCTTACACATCCGGAGTCGATGCTTGGATGCGCGCAAAAAGTGCAAAGATAGAGTTTCCGTGTATTTCCAAAGTCCAAATGTTGGATATCTTACACGCTTCCACTTCTCCCAACATCTACTCCAACAGTAGCCGCCTCGTAATGATGGCAGCGTAGTGATGGACTGATGAGGTTACTGCAACAGCCACGTCCTATTGGTCCGATAAACTGTTGTGGTTCGTCACGCAGGGGTAGTGACGCAAACCACTGTCACACACTCCACGGAAAAGAAACTTTACGCTGGGTTAGGCTACATGTGCATGGTTCATATAGATAGCATAGTGCGCTGTGGTCGTTTAATTCTTCAGTACTGGCTCATTGCAGCTTTGGGATCCATTATCCATGAGCCACAGTTTCTTTGAAAACACTAGGATTGTGTTGCTTTCCCGCAGGGAGAAACGACAGCTGTTATAACACATGCAGAGCTCCTGTCTTACACTTTATACTCAGAAACAAAACAAGGCTTAAATGCATAGTTGTGATATAACACACATAAAAACAAACACACACATTTCTTTGTCTCTATAGTTGTGGGGACATTACATTGACTTATATCAATTTCCTGAAGACTTGCACAACCCCAGCCCGAACAGCACATGTCTTAACCCAAAACATTCAGTGATTTACATTATGGGCCCAGCATTCTGGCCCACACGAAGATGCCAGACCCCACACTGTGAGTGCAGACCCAGAGCTGAGACCCCACAAATATAGGAAAAAGTCTGAAGGCTTAAGATGTTCTGATATGGAGGTGGGAGTCTAGAGAAAAGTCAAGAAGTAAAAGAAAAACACCTAACTGCTTTACAGTGCAGCAGCTGAGAAAAGCAGTAGTTTTTGTTTCCTATTTTCTAAATAACGACGCCTTCCATTGAACAACTGCAGTCACACACTATGTAAACAACAAGAAAGAAGACAGAGTAGGTCTGTGTTTACTCCATCCTCATCATCAAGTCAGAAAGAAAAACCACTCAGTCACTCCTTTGACCCCATCACATCACAGCAATATGCCCACAAAGATGTGGCAGCTCTCAGGGGACCCTTGGACCCCCGGTTCCAATTAGAGAGATTAGAGAAGAGTCAAGACAAGTGCAGAAGAGTTCTTAGCCAAACAACCCAAATGCCCCCCTTCACCTCATCCTGCTGGCATACCAGAGCAAGAGGCCGACTGCGAACTCAGTTTAAAGCAACTTCAAAGTGTAGGATAGAGAAAGCCCAAATGGTGAGCTGCTCAAGGGTCCCCATTAACTACAAAGAACCTGACATATGCCTCGGACCGCTGGGGGCCAAATCCTGCACTAAACAGACATAGATAAGGGCGCTGAGGAAGCTCATATTCTACATGTTGTTTACTTTTAAGCACAGTTGCGCAAACTCTTTGCCCTTTTTTCCAGAACTATGAGATTTGCAGAACGCTGTGTTCTCACCACCTTTTAACAAACTAAAGAACATATCCTGCTCCTATTTTCACTACTCCCTTAAGAAGGACTCCATATTTCATAGCGGAATAAAAATCCAGTCAGTGTTGGACGACTGCCAAATAAGAACAAGCGCCAGATTCAGTTGAGCCAGCAGCTCAGTATGATGGAGGAGGCAGCTGCTCTCCCCCAAACTGTACCTCTTAAATTACTCTAATACATCACTTTCATTCCTTGCTTTCATACCTAGACTTTAAGGGCGTTTTTGAGGAAATATAATACAATTCTGCTTTATTGTTCACTGTCTGCCATTTATTCCAAAGTAATACTTTCAACTATGCATCGTGTACAAATGGTTGTTTGCAGCGAACTGCATATAATAGTGTTTCCAGAAATGGAATGCAGTTCCAGAGAGTAAATTCACAAATACTCATGCAGAGACAGACATGCTCTTCAGTTTGTCTCCACTGCTGTCAGAAGTCATTACACACAAGCTGGTGTGCCAGAACAATTCACTGAGCTCTGTATTCAAGTGCTTCCAAGCTCAGAGAGAGAGAGAGTTGGAGAAAGGGGAGAGGGGAGGGAGGAAAAGGAGTCGATATTACAAAGCTGCCAAGTGTTTTTCTCCCTGCTTTGTTCATTTTTTCTGTGGCTCATGGAAACTTCTCAGATGCCTGTCTCAAATAAACTGATATTTTCTTCATTGTTTTCACATGGAAGCAGAGAATTCAGATACTTTTGGTGAGAACAACTAGAGCCAAACTTCAAGTTTTTTAGCCTGTGCCATTACAGATCATATTCACTAGAGTTTTCTGTTTAACATCTGAATATTTAGATGTTGATTCAGGTGATTTTTGACTTTCACGTTGCCTGTGTTCTCCAAAGTATCATCCTCTCTCTCGTGCTGTTTTCCCAAACTCCATTTTGATCACAACAAAGATGTTTAAGGGTTGAACCACGTGTTCAGAGGCTAAATGAATCCCCTGGGACAAGCTAAGCACCAGGAAAGGGATTTGACTTGAACTCACTGTAAAGCCACAGGTTCACATAAAGGTCATTTTGGCTGAGATGTGTCGGTTTCCCAGAAAACTCTGGTTGTTGAAGCAGAGGTTTAGAAAGTGGTGAACTCTCTATAGCTCTACTGCGATGATGAGCAGAAGGCAGCAATGCTTTCAAGGCGGACTCAAATAGTGAAAAAGGAAAGGAGAGGAAACTGTTAAATATATTAAACCAGGCAGTTCAGCTCTAGACAGAAACGTAAAACCTGGTTTCTCATCACAGAGGATGGTGATTGATAGTTGGTGCTTTAGTAGATTAATGACACCCACAGTAAAATGTTTTTCAAGGAACAGTGGAAACTTTACAGGGCTGCTTAAAGCTGCAGTGCAGAGCAATTCTGTAACACCAGTCAGGTAATGATAAGATAACAGCTTTTACTATAAGACCACTTTCTTTCACTCACAATGAGGTGAGATTAATAAAGCCATGCAAAGTCCCCTTGGGGTAATACTACTGAGAGTATCTGTCTAAAGCAGGGGGCTTTTCAAGGAAAAAAAAAAAAGACTCCGGGGCAGAAAGAGGTTTCAGTTTTTGTTTGAAATGTGACCTCTCCTCTGCTCTCCAAACTCTGATCATGTATCTCTCCAAGAGGAAATACCTACTCAGGGACAGATACGTGACTACAACCTCACCACAGAGGAGTCATTGTTCACTGGATCAAGGCCTTTACAAGAAACTGGCAAAGAACAAAATGACTCGGCAGCATCCACTTTACAAGAGCGGAGCAGAAAAGAGGATATATACCTGCCTCTTGGTTGCTGTGGAACACATATAATGCTCAAGATGTATGCCGTTGTAAAGGAAGACTGTAAATACAGCATCACTGTGAAGAAACTCAGGAGCTGTAGTAGCTCAGACCTTTAATCAGTCAGTTTGAATACATGCAGCCTGTATTCAGCCTCAGTATTTATTGCTGAGGCCCAATGAATTTCCCCGCGATGGCATAATGACTATTTATACCAACCACAATGTTTAGTGTCAGATTGCTGAGGGTGTAGCCAAAGGAAATTGATTTTGTTGTCAGAAGCATACAGTGCCCTCAAAATTGTAGTCAGAGGGGCAGGATATGCACATTCCAGTTTTACATTTCAATGGTGCAATCTGTCATTCAGTGTCTTTGGCTTCACGCCAGCAGGGCACAGTTTGAGCCTGGTCTAAAAGGCCGATTCACTGTTTCGGAAGACTGAAAATGACATGTCACCCTGGGCTTCCCTGACATTTGCCTCACTAATCACAATGTTGGAGATCTGTGATTGACATGCACCATTGTATCCAGATGGGCTGTACATGTATTTTTAGAATGACAAAATGAGCAAAAGGAACATTTTTTTGCGCCAATTTATGACATTTGTTCAATGACATTGTAGCAATTTTCTACTGCTGACAGACATCTCTATAGACTATTGTATGTCTGAATTCAGAACACAGTAGACATTGACTCTAGTGTTTCATGGGAGGAGAGATTCTTTAAGTGTGATTTTTGTTACACATTTTTTTAAGCATACAGTACATTCAACAAAAAGAAATACTATCTGCAAGCCCATGACCACTCTGGTACCATCCCTTAGATGCCGCTGTCTGCAGTGACACTAACCACATGCATGCTTTAAATCCAAGCACACCACCCCTTTGTGGTCTGACAATAGCGGTGGTCTGTCCCCATGCCTGAAATAAAAATAAAATTATCTAACCTGACTTTTTCTCACTTACACTTAGAAATCCGACTTGGTTTGAATGCTTTGGAGAGCCCAAAGACATTAGTTAATGTGAGATTTGCATAATATATATGGTTAGTGGAATATATACAGTTTACAGAGCTTTAAACCTTCTATAAAATGCTGAACAACAAATGATGACACTATAACTTTGGAAAAACATCCCACTTTGTTACCTCTAAACTGCAGCAAATATTTCTCCTCTCTGACACAGCTCTAATAGCTTTAAATTACAGATTTCTATAAAGATACAGGAAAGGTTTGACTGGCAAACCAAGAGAGCAAGAAGACAGTACTGAAGTAACCGAAATGTCAGAGTGAATTTGAGATTTCCATTGTTGTCTTATGAACTGCAGTTTAGGTACCAAGGAAACTGTGGATGGCCACCTCCAAACTAAAAGTGGGCTGGGGGCGGATGGGTTTGAGGACGCATGAACAACTGTACAAATATGGCTCCTCTCTGGATGGTTGCAGCGGTATTTACATTAGCAGTTCGCTCCTGTCAGGGTGGTCTGGGATTGAGGGTTTATATTTAATTTAAACATTGGCTCTCTCTGGGTCTGCACATTGTCACTGCGCTGAGAAAAGCCACACTGATCTGTTATAAAAGGTGATACGGTAGGGCCAATATGTGGCATGATGAATGAAATGGCAGGGGCGTTTTATTGTACACAAAATGGATTCTTGTTTATAAGTCAGCTGTAGAAAATATAGTCCTCACCTTTTTGACTGGACTTGTTTATATTTGGGGCACACAGTCAGCTGGTTTCAGAGTTTATGGAGCATTTCGGATCGTTCTGATTACCTGAACCCATCACGTTGTTCTCCTAGTCTGATTCATGACAAGGTATCTCTGGGTTTTTATCTGATTTGCTTAAATTTTGTAATAAATATTTATCAGAGGGTCTGTGAGTACTGTCAAAACTGAGGCCAGCTTTAGGAAAGGGGGCGGGGGAGGGTTGCAGACTTCAGATGTCTGCTTGCAGATGCACCACAGTCTGCACCACTATAATACACTTCATCAGAGTGTAAAGTAAACAGAGCCTGTCTGGACATGGACTGGATATCAGTCAGACACTGAGCAGGTACTGACCTGTCATAGTTAGAAAAAAGGGACAAAACAGTGTCGTATCACCCAAATTAAAGAGGAATAAGCAAATATGGTACTAAAGAAGGGTTTAGTTTCAAAAAATGATTTAAGTGATATTCTTTTGCCAATGAATGCTATTGTTTCAACATACTTAGACGTATCTCAACATGAACAGTTTTTGTGGAGCATTTATATTCTGACGATGATGCAGTTACAAGTCAAAAATAGCACTGAAGGAAAGGAGAAAAGGAAATGCCTCTCATAAAGCGTGGCATATAGACGATGCAGCCAAAGTATCTGACAGCAGGCCTCAGGTTTTTATTTATCTCAATACTTAAGTCAGTAGTGCAACTGTTTCTCAAACCAAGACATGTCATCTCCTCTCGTCTACATGCATACATGCCACACACAGTAGCAAGAGAAAAACAAACACCCTGGCTTTTGCTTTTCCTGCAAAATCTAAATATTGACTCAGTAACCTATAATCATACAAAGTCTGAACAGAATGGAAATAAACAAGTGTGTCTGCAAAGTGTAAGTGTTTGTGTGTCCCATGGGCAGTGAAGCACTCGAATGCTGACATGGACTAAATAAAACGCAGAAAAGGAAGTGGTTAGTTTTTTGTTTTAATAAGAGGATGCCAGACAATATGGATTCCATCCAACATGCTGGAGCTTCATAAATTATTTGGTATTCACTCTAAAGTTCTTCTGAAAGTACTTGGCCGTCCACTTCAAATCAGACATCTGCTATGAATTCATATAACTCAGTTTCACATAGAATATTTTCTTTCAAATACTGGGGCTTATGTGGAAAAAAAAAACTAATAGAAATTCCATTATGATCTCAAGAGTTGTTCTGCACTTCAATGCCAAGTTTCCAAATAAAATCAGCAGCAGTGATCCAGACAATTGTGTTATTGTGTTTGTGTTTCATTCCACTCTGTCAACCAGTGTAGAGTCTTTAAGTCATGCCATGACGGCCTTGTTGTTCTATAAATCCAAAGGGGGTTTTGTGTAAGGGTACTTTTGGTTCTTTTAGATGTTCAAACAGTTTGTCTTTACGGATCATTTACACTAAGGAAAAACAAAAACACTGCTGGCTGCCCATCAGGATTCACTACCAAAGCCATTTTATTCAGGTCTAATGTGGAAACTCAAAGAAATGTTATATATAACATTTCAGCATTCAACTACCATAAGAAGATGCCATTATAACATAACCTGCATCAAATTACTGTATTTGTCTTATGTCTGGTTTTGACTAAAAGACTTTTGTTCTTTCATAGAGCATTTAAGCAGATGGGAAATGAAATACAGTATTGAACACAATTAACCGTTTGCTTGGTTTTTGGTATTTTGTGTTTTTTCGCAGATGTGCAGTAGTCATATAAAAGAGCAAAATTACATATTTGAGAAGGAAACATTTCATGCACTCAAAGCTGTAAACACTGTCCAGTGTCTGTTTAAGTTTGTGAAATTCTGTGGTTGTTTTTTTCCCTAATGACGATTGTAAAAGTTTCTTAAATAAACCTTATGGATGGACACTTGGAAGTTAGTAATGAAACACTGACATCTTTTCATTTGTCTTTATTTAAAAAAGGGTAAGACAAATAATACACACACTAATGTTGGAATTAGCATGGTGTTAGGCAGACTTAGTGGGCCTTTTGAAGGTCTTGGTCCTTCTATTTCACAGTTAATGTCCTGATTGAGCCTCTCAGTTGTGTTGGTTGTCACCTTTATGTTTTTCACCACCAGATTGACCTGCAAGACAAAGACAATAATGATGATGATGATGATGATGATGATGATTATGATAAAGTTTATTTAAATAGCACTTTTTGCATAAACATTTCACAAAGTGCTTTAGAGTAAAATCAGAAGTAAAATACAAAAGGCAAAAATGACAACACACTCCACAGGTATAAAATGTGGATGTTTGTTGATTCCTGTTTAATAGTGACTAGGATAATATGGCTGAGTAAATACCTCATTTGGCATGCTTCTTGTAGATGTTAAGATACTCCTGGACATCATCTGGGGAGCCCAGGACCACAGGGACCCGCTGGTGGATAGTGGTGGGCTGGATGTCCAAAACATTCATGGCTCCTGTGGTGGCTAGACCTCCTGCCTGCTCCATGATGTAGGCCATGGGGTTGCACTCATACAGCAGCCTCAGCTGAAAAGAAAGAAGCTCAGTGAGGACGGACTCAACTTAAAGGTCTAAATGCCACCTGATGTGTATAATTTGTATATTTAAGATCCGATCCGATACTAACTGAGGCTCCACCTGCTTACCTTGCCTTTGGGACTCTTCACATTGGCAGGATATAAGAAAATCCCTCCGTACACCAAAGTACGATGAACATCAGCTACCATTGAACCTACATATCGGCTACCGTAAGGAGCAGAGCCATCCTGGAAACACAAACAGTACCATTTATAATAATTACTATCCAGTAAGTTAGTGTAAAAACTGATCTATGATTGTATTTTACCTCTGGATATTTCTTCTTTTGCAGGTACTCCGTCACGTCTGGATAAAAATGCTGTGCATATCCTTCATTCAAACTGTAGATTTTGCCCTTTTTCTTGATCCTTACGTTTCGGTCTACCAAGATGAACTCACCGATGGCCTGAACAAATACACAAGTAGCTCATAGAAAACATATGAAGGCAAAAAGTAATACATGTAATAGACCTGGCGAAGTAAATCTTTGTCTTACAGGGTCAAGCATGAAGCAGTTGACTCCTTGACCGGTGGACAGAACCATCATGGTGGCGCTGCCGTAAAGAGCGTAACCAGCAGC
>JAPTGW010000005.1:33177078-33187805 GCA_029814545.1 Apogonichthyoides opercularis
AACTTTTTCCACTGTGAGTCACATTTCGAAGAGGAAGAAAAGGGTGTGATGAGTATGGGAGCAGTCTGATATGATGACAAATCTTAGTATAAATGCTAAATTAAAGACTTTTGCCATCAAAAAGTCAGGATGCTTTTATAAAGCTGGAGGAAAAGTTCAGATGGTTTGCTGGATTTGGCCAAAACAGAATGGGGGACTAGAACAGAGTGTCTCTCTGTTTATAGTGTGTAATGAGGCCATCTGAAGAGGTACTGGATTCAATACTTCTTGCTGCCCCATTTAACAAGAATTTATGCGAGTCACCACAACATGTTGTTACACACTAACACAATTCTCTCTTTAATTAGAGTGCAGTTATCTACAAAGTTCAGTTTATATCTTCAGGATAGGCAATTTACTTAATTATTTATAAAGGAAACAAAGAGGTATTTTTGTTACTTCAGACACTTTTAAGTAAATGTTGTCCATTAACTATTAATGGCATAAATAAAATGGAAAAACTTAACATTAAACCAATAGGATTCTGCTGCAATAATGAATCTCTGGAGTCTTCATGATGAAGAACATGACCATACACAGCAGTACAATGTTTCTACATTTGCAAATGTGTCGTATAATGCTGCAGAAAAGTTAGCCACTGTAAATTAAATTACTTGGCCATCAGTTTTCGTATATACTGACTTAATCGTAAATACATTGCTGGGTCTGGGTATTGAATTTTTAACTCAATACAATTCATAGTTACAAAATAACATTTCAACCCTCATAGACGTCGCATTCAGGTTCTCTTCTCCGCCTTGTATTAATCGACACATTAGCATTAAATGTTACAAGCTACATATTAATAATCATTTAAAGCTCTTACTACGGTTCTAAAACGTTAAATATCAAAATGGTGCGTCTTGGTCAATGTTGCACTGGTGTAGCTTATAACGAAAAAGTATTCAAGCCAGCAAATATCCTGGCCACAGTGGGAGTTGTTTCTTTTATATTTGGTCTCAAGTCTGTGCTGCTGGGTATTTAGTCTTCAGAGGAAATACACAATACAGAGGACTCTTCAAAGATACTGCTTTGTAATAAGACGTACATTGATACTGATGCTCTTTAGCTTCATAGTTACCTACAGAGAGCCCTGCTAATCAACATAGGCACTCGGTAGTGAATCCAGGAAGTAGTCGTAGCCCGAGAAAGGCTACTGCTAGCATTAGCTAACAGATTAGCACGAACGTTTTCAAAACAAAGCCAAATGCCAGGGCTAAATAAGCGACTGTTAAACAAATGTTACTCACAAAAGAAAGCTCATGGTTCTTCCGGCAGCAGAAAAATAACTATCTTGGCAAAAGCTAACGACAGAGTGAAGGCAGACCAGAGGGACCGTTGTGAAAACTCTCAACTCCCACTCGTCCTCGATTCGTCTTGGCTTTTCTCAAATGGGATCTGTGTGTTATCCGTGGAAAATGTTGACTAATCTTAGTGTGACATAAATTCACAGACCTTAACATAAAACCTAATAGACCAATCTTGAGGACACACCGGTCCACTGGATGCTGCTCTGTACGCTGAGAGGCAGCAGCGTACTGAAGCCGAGGTGCACTTCTTCATTTAGGGCAGAACTGACTCCTGTTTGTAACCTGCTGCCATCTAGTGGATTAAAAAAATACGTGTTTTTTTTTTTTTTTTTTTAATTGAAAGCTAACAAACATGGCATTTATGTCACTATGTCACAATTTCCATAAAGGCACGAGTACATAGGAATTAAGAATGGAAAAAAAGGGGGCTGATCTAAGTTGTAAACAGAAATTAAAGACAATATATAAAGCACTTTCTTATATTTTAAATATTGTAAAACTTTTTACAGAATATCAAACTCCATCAATCAGTTATTTATACATGGATCAATTTCAAAGTATTTACATTTGTGGATGAAAAATTTTCCAAATCAGATTGAAATGTTTAACATAAAAGTTAAATTCTCATTACCACAAAATTTAATAGCCTTCCAAGTTAAAGATGGCATTTCCACCCTGTTGAACTTAAGCCATTTCCATAACTAATTCCAAAAGGACTGTACTGGATTGCACAGAAAAAAAATAAATGCTCCAAATTTTCTATGTTGCTTTCACAGAACACACAGTTATTCAAGGATTAAAAAAGAACTACAAACAAAACTCCAGCGTTCAAACTTAATCATACAAATGGGCGAGTATTTGCATCAAAATCCAAAGTTAAATGAAAAGCAAAATGACAGAATGGGCCTTTTTAACTATTATCTATATTCATGATTCAATAGGTTTTGTTGTCATAAGCACAGGACAAAGCATAGCAGTTACAACATACAATGAAATGCTTCCTGTATGTATATGACTGTATACAAGAGGGTATTATGTACAAGTCACATGTTAAATCACTTTATTAGCCATTTTATTACAAGATTATAAAGACTGAGGGTTTAATGTTATAGCTGGCAATGATATGAACTACTGTATATTGCATTGGGTGTCTTAATATCTTCAATAATATACAGCAATCTGTTAATTTATTTTTAATTTAAAGCAATAATAGGAATCAGCAATGTAATTAAAAATATTTGTAGAGAATGTGATAGGAAAGAAGTTGAAAATGAAAACTATTCACCAGGTCTACAACTGATTAAAATTTGTAAAGCCTACCTGAGTAAATATTGGTCTCACTGCATGGGAGACATGCAGTTTTATTGTTAAGGAAGTACTTGCACTGTTAAACAAGTGGGGTATTTTTTTTTAACTTAGTCCTAGTATTATCTAATCATATAGATGCTTTTATGTGGCTTTTAAGTGTCAAAGATATATTCACATTGTAGATTTACAAATCTAGATATAACATTTAAAACAATCATAACAATGTTTGTTCAACATGAATATGTGCATGAATACTATCAAGTAAAACAACACAACACTGAAATATTCTATAAATAAAATAATAAATTAAATTAATGAATAAAATGAATACTAAAGCTCAAATAAACATTTATATCACACTAATTACCATTTTATTGCTTGACTCAACAGTTGTGTAAGCTAAAAATTAGAATGCACAATATTTTTTGGGGGGGTTAAAGGTTCATTGAATTATGTTATGGTCCTCTGATTCCATATGTCTTCTCCCAACATTTGCAAACTCATGTAGCCTCGTACTGACTGCAATTAATGTCTGCACAAAGCAGTCTATAAATAGAGGGTATCAGAATAATATTAATAATAATTTTACTTTATTTTCTGTGCTGTTTTAGAATCATAAATTTATATATAATTTCTCTGACCATAGTAAAGTAAAAGTCAAATAAAATACTGCTTTTTATTAGATACTTGTTACTTTCTATGTATATACAAGATAATTTTGGTGTTTCATAACTGTTCTGCAACATAGAAGTGAGATTAACTGAACAAAATGTAAAATTCACCCGAGCTATTTTATGTTTTTAGGTTTTTTTGTGTCCAATCTGTACAACAGAGGGATGACACTAACAGACACCAGAGGTCGCTGTTTGTACGACTCCATTTACGATCAGAGCGGCGACGTCATGGCGCAATTGTTGCCTTTAAGTACTGTTAGAAAATGTACATTTTTAGAAAGCGTTTCTTTTTTGTTGATTTGCCTCTCTTTCCTTGTTTCGCAAACACAACTGTAACGTAGCAGAGTAGGAATTTGAATGACTGACTCTATAAAATACTCACATGATTATCAGTTTTGAAACTAAAATATGTCCAACATTTCGACATCTGTGAACACGTCTGACGTAACTTGACCAGCAGTAGGACCGCTCAGCCCCGTGTCAGCTGATCAGGCAGCTAGCTAAATGCGACGCGAGTCTGTATGGCCCGCAGCTTTTCAGCTTGTTGCGAAAACGGATGTTCCTGCTATAACAGGCCCATGTCTGAAAAGCCAGACATACGGTCACATTTCACCAGAAAGTCAGACAGAGTCGCGTACGTGGGCAAAGTCAAACCAGGTACAAACGCCCGTGTCTCCGAGACGAGTTTTTACGTGTAGCTAATGTGACGTTCAAGTGTTCTCGCCAGTTTTGGAAAACAGCAGTGAACCGTTTGATGACAAATCCTCTGTGTTAGCTAATGTTATTTCTTTATCCGCAGCAGCAGATCAAGATGGAGTGTGAGTGGAAGCCAGACGAGCAAGGACTTCAACAAATTTTACAGCTGTTAAAAGAGTCTCAGTCGCCAGATACGTCCACACAGAGATCCGTCCAGCAAGTATCCTTTTCTTTAAACCAGACCAGGAAGATAATGCTTGGATATAGTTGGTGTTTGTCTTAACAAAGACAGCTAGACTCAACAGGCTAGCCTTAGCTAGTAGTAGCCGGGGTGGTTACCGTTATCAGCAGGTATGCAGGTACTGCTGGCTGCCTTTTTGTCTTTAAACCCTTCACGTCGTTGGTACGGCTGACACTGCCTTCTTAAAATTGTTTTGTCTGGTTATTTAACACCTGGAGTTTAATACGTTAAGTCAGGGTAACACTAGTTTGCTTAGTTCTAAGAGCAGTGCCTTCCTTATACACCGTATCACCCTAAACCTGTCCTTGTCATACAAGACCTTGAATATCCTGTTGTACTAGTGTGACAGCAGCCCTCAAAGAATTACCACAATATCATAAATCCTTCTGCTTTGTATAAATATATCTGCTTTGATGACTGGAATTGAAAAATATTCTATTTAATCCCAATTAAGTAATAATAAAAAGCTAGAATATGATTGTCATTTTAGTAAGTGTGAATGATGCCTTTACTGTCACATTGTTTTCATCTCACTGTATAGAGATCTGTCAGCTCAATGAAAATTCCTGTGATAGATTATGTATAGATCACTATATTCCTTATACATCGTCATCCACTGTTTGTTGTCTGTTATGGTGTTTTTCCCAGTATGCATGCTGATGCTAAATTGCTTATGTAAGACTTATTATGGACTGTATCATTAACTTGCAGACACACTGCTGCAATAACCCTAAATACACCATCTGTCTGTGTGCTATCACAGCAGATGACATCTTTATAACCCCTCATAAACATGCACCTACTTTCCTCACACACACAGTTTTACAGTTACATTACACCAGCACTTGATCACAGTCACACCTGTTATTTTACCATCACTGTGCAAGGGGGGGGGGAAATCTGTTTTGCAGTCATCAACGTACACCAGATTGCAGTGGAAATATGCCAAAGTGTGAATTGTCTGTGAATGGTCAGCATGTGTCTTCCTCAACCAGCCTCCTCAGAGACTAGAGCAGCTGAACCAGTACCCAGACTTTAACAACTATTTGATATTTGTTTTGACAAAGTTGAAATCAGAAGGTAAGCTGTGTGCCTGTCTCGGTGTGCTGTTCAGTCGTGTGTTTGTTATGTTCCTAGATCATCTGATGCTCCTGGACACTGTGAACAGTTTTACATGTTATTTTTATGTAAGCGCTCAGTGACAGTTCTGTCTGGCTGTGACTCGTGTGACCCAATGGCATCTTTGCCACAGATGATGTGGCACTCAGAATATGGGTCACTCTAATTTTAAACCTAATTCCTGGCATCGCTCAACTCATGGCTGCACTGTCGGCATGGTAGACGACCCAAATGTTAAGTGATTTAATACAGTTTAGGATGCTGTTGTATTATTTGTCGCACTTGAGCAGCCAAGTTATAAATAATTCAAGTCCAAATGTTCTCCACCAGTTTGTAAAATAAATATAACTTGTGTTGTGTACCTTTGTTTGCTTTTGAATCAGTGTTCTGTTGGTCACTGTTTAAGCATTCTTACGTCGATACTTTGCTGCTTGTGTTGACCATGAAATGCGATAGCAATAAGATTGTGTCACATTCTGTCTACAGCCAGTCTCCTCTACAATGTTGCCTTTGTTATCACCACAACAGTAAGACAATTTGAGCTCAGATAAATGTTGTTTCATGATTTGCTCCTTTCTCCTCCTCCTAAGATGAGCCAACGCGGTCCCTAAGTGGCCTGATACTGAAGAACAATGTGAAAGCTCACTATCAGAACTTCCCTAATGGTGTGTCTGATTTCATCAAGAGTGAATGTCTTCAAAATATTGGAGACTCTTCTCCCCTCATCCGGGCCACTGTGGGTGAGTTACCTCATCTGGATCCATTTAATCTACCTTGGAACTATAGAAATTCATTGTGTGTTTACTGACACATTGTGCAGTTATAATATGTGACGTATAGCTTCATTTGGCTGTTGTCATCATGCCAGTAGATGTGCGTCATGTCATTTCATCTGCTTGACGTTATAACTTTACAATAATACTGAACATCAAGTTAAGGCTGTTCAATAAACAATAATTTTATATCATAAAACAATACAATTTTTATAACTTACCATAACTATTTTCTTTGGAGGTTGGCAGCATGTGCTAGTAGTTTTCAAAGTACAGTATTTAGTTGAAATGTAAAATTATTTGTATTAAGAAAAGAATGGGTTTTAATTAAAGCGAATGTTTGTCTCTGAGCTCCAGTTGTGCATACTGTCTGTACCATACGTTCACCTTTGAGACTCATTTTAGATAGATAGATAGATAGATAGATAGATAGATAGATAGATAGATAGATAGATAGAATTACACTTTATCATATATCTTAAACATCAGCCAACCAGCACTTCTGTCATTTGTTTTCTGATTCACCTTATCAGACTATATAACATTTAGCACATTTTTGTCTCTGAAGTAAATAATTTCCAGTGTTACTGAAATATACTTCTATATCACAATACTTAACCTTATCACAACTGTCGTCAATCAAGAAGCCACTGCTATAAATGGATAGACAAAACAGTATCTTATAATTTTTTAATTAAAATTATGTCAGTCATTTTCAGAAAAGGTTTTATCATTGTAATTTTTCTAAATAATTAGCCTATTGAGTTTCTGAAATCCTCTGCTGCTTGGCAAGTGTTTGTCATATTCTGACCATTAAAAAAAAAAAAATTGTTGAAGCTACAAATATAGTCATCTTTTTACATTGTAACTGCTCAGATTGGGCACTGGCTTTTACAACATTAACTTAAAAAGAAGAAAATAACAAAATAAGAACTGGCCAAAAGTAAGAGACTACAGTTGTGTTTTTGTCAAATATTGATTGTACATCAGAGTGTAAATTAATCTGAGGATGGAAGGTTTGTTGATGTGTTGGGATGGTTGCAGCAGCTGTATTACCTTTGGTGCTGTGTGTATCACGTCTCATTAGAGCAGGACATTAAACTTGACACTTCTTTAAACTAGAGGACCGCTCGGTAGAGCAGATAATTCAATCACTTTCTCACAACGCTAGGAAAAGTGGTGAAAAATCCAGGCTCATCCCTTCTCTAATGGCTCTGCTCCAAATTCTGATGGGTTTGTCCTTGGTTCTCACCCAAATCTTCCAGCAAGTTTCATCAAAATCAGCACTGTATTGTAATTCTGTAGACAGTCGACCAAACAGACATAGGTGATTACATAACTTCCTTGGTTGAGATAAAATGCTTAAAACACATCAGCAAAGATTATTTAATGCCTCAGCTCTCAATTAATGCTACATACATTATACTGTATACACAATGCAGTCCTCTGACAGTGTTTTATGACTTTGTTCTTTATCCTTTGATTTCTTGGGTTGTAAAAGCAATAGTGTCTGTGCTGTTTTTGTTTCCATCACATTAATATAAATATTCAGACTGAGGCTTTCTCTTAATAGGTATCCTCATCACCACTATTGCCTCTAAAGGAGAGCTGCAGAACTGGCCAGAGCTTCTTCCTAAACTCTGTTTGCTGTTGGATTCAGAGGACTACAATACATGTGAGGTGAGGATACACAGTGGAGATGCTGCTTAATGAATGAGGGACTGGCTTTTCATATTTGGGCCTATAGGCCAGGCTCCCCTTTTTAATTTACATTTGTCTTCATTGCAATTTCTTGTTGTGTTTGAGACCGAATGTGCACTTATTTGTGCTGAATGGTGGCATACTTGTGACTTTATGTGTATAAGGAAGAATGTTTATGTCTGGAATGCATGTAGTACGGCATCTTTCTGTGTTTATGTATTTATGGTGGTTGTAGAGGAGCTGGATCAGCTGTAAAGCAGCATCTGGACAGCATCCTGCTGGCCAGATAAGCTAAAGGCAGTCTCACAGCTGGAGCTGCAGCCACAACTACTGCAGATTACTCAAAATGAAGTCATTTATTTTCATTCTATCCTTTTTACCAGAAAATCATATGACCCCATTTTTGGAGTCATTACCCAAAATAACCTTGATAATTTGCATTTTCAGCAAAACAACACAGTGTTGTTCTGTCTTTGTTTTCTTTGTTAATTATTTATGTTAATGTTGGGATTCTGGGCAGTCTTTTCTCTATTATTCAATTCAAATATGGCTTTGTTCTGTGATTGCACTGAAATAAGCAGATATCATCCATTCTTGTTTGAATTATTTCTAAATATTATATATTATATGTACTTCAGTAACTGGACTGTGGCTAAATGCTCTCTCACAGCAGCCACTAAAATCTTAGCGCGGTACTCGTAGTAGATGTTGGATCATCTGATCTGTGGTATAATACTGATGTACCCATACCTCCAATGAGCTCACTGGTCATTAATATGCTGTCAGCTGCATGTGTCTCTGACACCTAAAGGGAAGCTGGATGCATTACACTGGAGGACAAGGAATGTCCGTCTGACTTTGAGAAGGAAAGAATTCTCTGAAATTTCAGAAAGACCCCTAACATAAACATGACACTTCTTGTAGTGCCCCAGCCAGCCCCTGTTATGAAGCTCATTCAGAAGCTGAGATTTAGGTCAGCTATTTACCGCAGAGGATTTTAAAGTGTATGTGTGCAGGGCTTAACACTGAACAACGACCAAATGTAGCAACTCCTCATAAGACTCCGTATGTTTTTGAAAAGCAGCTTGGGGGCTGGAAAGCTTCTTAGCTTCTAATGTTGAAGATAGCTGAGATGCTGCTGGATAACAGAGTCTTTTAATATGTGGTATCGAGTACTCAGAATATATTAAATATAGATTACGTTCAGAGTCATACAGAGAGGAAAAGAACATGTAGCCTATTTTGCTTTGCTCAGGTAGGTAGAGGTATTTTTAAAAAGGCTATGGTTAAAATCAAGGTAGACATGCTAGCTTTACCCAGTAATATTCATGAAAAATGTAATGTATTCAACCAAGATGAGCTAAAAAACTTAGGTTACACATTGATCTTTTTTGATGTGTGGAAGTTTGGAATTCAAAGTTTTGACTTTGTATACAGATGTGGTGCGGTTTGTGAAACTGTTAGAAAAAATCAGATTCCTGGCTGTTCCTGACTCTTATTGTGAGTTTTATAGTTTTATTTTAATGTGTTGTATGTTATAGATCTGCTCTTTTCACCACAGATTTTAACATCCAAATCCTTTGAATGTGGAAATAATTTAGAGAAGACATAATCTGCTTTTTTTAAAAAATATTTTTCTATTATTTGTCGGTGTAGAATATAATATGATGTCAGTTGTTTTAAACAAGCTCCGAGTTTCAAGCTGTAAAGTGACTTTATGTTTAAGATTCCTGTGCGACACATCTCAGGCTCAGATTTCTGTTGTGCATGTGTAGTATATCAGGATCTGTTTTCAGGCTCAACCATGTAGGCTTGATTTGGAAAGATATACTACTAACAACAAAAAATAGCATTTAAAATTCATCTACTACTGTTTGTTTACTAAGCCTCCTGAAATGGTAGAAGAGCAAGCAGTATATAAACATGTGCTGCTGCAGGACTGAGTGAGCTTTTCAGGAATAAATCTATTGACCTGAAAACATGCATAAAAGGGCCATCTTTAATTTTGCTTAGCTATGGTTATGTTTTTTTAATTTAATTCAATATCTGTGGTATGTAGCAGTGGTATGCCAAAACCATAGATAGAATGCAAACAGCAATAATCCACATATGGAAAACATTAGAATGACAAGATTCAATTTGATTTCATTCTTCCATGGTCAGGATTTGCAGCTGCACTGTTGGTCCTGTCTCATTTATGGTCTTAGAAGAGTGGTGGTTGAAATAGCCCCCTGTGCCATCATGCTGTACCCCTCCCCATGTGCTATGAGCTATAAAAAGATACAAGCAGGTGCAATAGATGCCAAGTGTAATGTTTGGTGGATGCTTCATATAGTTTTTGCCTAAGAGCAGTTTTACACTTTTGATTAATGGCGGTTAAAATGTGGTGGCAATAGCGGTGTGAGGGTCAAGATTAATGTCACTCCAGAGGGCAAATAATATATGATAATGTTTGTCACCTCCATGCTTATTTTAAGGTTCCTACACAGTATGAAAAAGAAAATGAATATGGAATAGATTCCCTCATCAGACCTCAGCCCCTATTCCATTCTCTAAAATATCAAAATCAGAAGTTCAACATCTTACAGTGTTTTTCATGGTATCTAAAGCAAGGCGGACAGTGCAGCCAAAATGATTAAATGTGAGAGCCAAAATATGAAAAGCTGCAGGCCAGAAAGGGCATCATGGTGTTTGACTGAATGTAACCTCCTGCCCAGAGCTGCGACGTGATCAAGAGTTTTGTATTAATTGATTTTCATTTCACCACAGTCTGCATTATTTGAGCATATCAGCATTGATGGACTGTTGCATACTATGCATGTTAATTGTTGGAATTCAAACCATATATTTTCATGAAAACACCTAT
>JAPTGW010000005.1:33471273-33483680 GCA_029814545.1 Apogonichthyoides opercularis
CTTCTCAGGTGTGTGGAACTCCAGAGTATATTGCACCAGAGGTGATTCTGAGACAAGGCTATGGGAAGCCGGTGGACTGGTGGGCTATGGGCATCATCCTCTATGAGTTCCTTGTGGGCTGTGTGCCATTTTTTGGAGACACCCCAGAGGAGTTATTTGGACAAGTCATCAGTGGTTAGTGTTACCTCACTTTCTACAAAAAAAAACCCAAAAAAGAAAACTGTCGTTACTTCTCACTGGGTGATGTGGTCCTTAGATCAGTTTTGAACACAAATGGATTTTCTGTGGCAATTTAAGCCAATAAATTAAACTTGTGTTTCTTTCTTTTTTCAACTCGCATGTCGTGTCTTAAATAAAACACATTTTTACAAATAGATCATTTGCACAAGTCATTAACTACCTCATTCTTTCCCATGCTATGTCAGTAATATTTGTTTTGTATTTTAAAAAATATTTAATACATTTATTTGCATTTTATCTAATATCACACATTTTCTGCTGCTGGTGGTAATTTAGTTTTAAGTTTCCTGGCATCTGGCGAGCAGATTCTACAGAGCACATCATGGGAAATTCCCAAACCTCATTGAAATATGAATTAAACATTTGCATAGTGACTACATGGAATTAGTTGCTGGAGCATATTTCTTAATTTATTGAAGCTTAAGAGTTCCCTAAAGGCCAGTAGAAAAACAGATGGTGTTGAGTGGATTTAGCTTGACTTTAGACCACAAATGAAGTTTTAATATTATGATAATGTTTCTTCTTTGTTCTGTAGTCTCATGGTGGCAAGGCACAGAGTATCATAATCATGAAAACAAGGGTGTTTATCCTGTCAGCACAGTGGCTCAGATGAATTGTGTTATGCGGACTTGTATGATAACTGTCTCTATCTGTGCCATGGAAATAAATGGCATGCCATGACTGATTTGGTATGCTCTCAATCAAACTGTACCCAGCCTCTGAGAGTGACTGTTAATTAAGGGGGCCTGAACACACTGAATGCATGCCACCGTGGCCTCAGGCTGCACATACATATTCATAGTTCCCCTACAAAATTTGATTAAAATAAGGGACAACTGGTGCACAGAGCAGACAATCAGCATGACACAGACAAGCTGCTCTCTCCTTTTCATTGCATATCCATAAGACTTTTCAGTAATAGCTGGTGTACACATAAATGATCTCTATCAATATAATGCTTACACCCCAGGATGTGAAGTGGATTACACTGAAGTACATTTATATATAGGCCAAACACTGATAATGTAAGAAAAACAGGATTCCTCCACTATTGAAGCAACTGGGTCTGATTGACTGCTCATAGCCTTGAGTATATGTTACTCAAACTGATTGCATTCATTACTGATTTGCAGACGAGATCAACTGGCCTGAGGGAGAGGATGCCCCGCCCCCTGACGCTCAGGAGCTCATCACGTTGCTGCTCAGACAGAACCCTCTGGAGAGGATGGGCACAGGTACACACACAAATGACAAGGAAACGTGTCACAGCCTGGAACTCTGTTTGGTCTAGACAGGCACAGCAAGCTACCATAAATTCACATGTGACCGATGGTGCCACCTCAGCACCGCTCATTATTCCAAGTCACCAGGAAGAAATTGAGGTCACCCAACAGCAGAGCAGTTTATCCCGTGGCCTGTTCACCTATTCCCTTTGATCAATGGCAATTATTTCCTTGTCACTCCATGAATCTAGTTCCATGCATGATCAAGCACTATGAGTGTCTAAATGTGCGGACTGTAAAAATGGCCATGACCTGCTGCAATGGCTTTAATCTGGGGGATGCACGTAGACCGTTGAACCTCCTTGTTCATCTAGATTTCCCCTCGCCAAGCTGCCATTCACAAAGGCTCCCGAAAGGTCACAGCCAGGAAATTGTCCTGCATAATTTATGGTCATGATATCAGTTTGGCCTGCAGCCATTGGGGAAAATGAAAACATAGCATAAGCATTTCTTCTCTACCTGTGTCTAGCTTCACCGCTCAATGTCAGTGAACAGTTTGTGTGTTTATCTGCAGTATGTGCTTGTTTTAGCATTATTTCCTGAATACTGTATTCAACATGTTTTGTTTTGGTTTTTTTTGTCTGCGCCCTCTGCAGGTGGAGCAGCTGAAGTGAAGCAGCATCAGTTTTTCCACAACCTGGACTGGAATGGCCTGTTGAGGCAGAAGGCTGAGTTTATTCCTCAGCTGGAGTCTGAAGATGATACCAGCTACTTTGACAGTGAGCAGTCAGCCCTGAATTTACTCAGAATTCTCAAAAGTTTTACAATTTATCATTTGTTTGTTTGTTTTTGGTTTTTTTGCTGCTAATAATGGAATGTCCTAAAATGATCAACCATAAATCTTGCTCCAGCTCGCTCTGAGAGATATCATCACCTGGAGACAGAGGAAGAGGATACAAATGATGAAGACTTCAATGTGGAGCTCCGGCAGTTCTCCTCTTGTTCCCACAGATTCTCTAAGGTGTGTCCTTAATCTGTCCTCTCAAATGTCTCTAGCCTCTAAATAACACCCATATATTATCATTAATGCCAAAGATGTAAGTGATGTAAATGAGTCCGTGCCCTCATGTGCCCTGATCTATTCTCATGGGAAACAAAACTATGAGCCATAAGTATATCATATGGAAATCGGTCTCTCGCAACATGCCCCCTCCCTTTACCCCTACTGTAGTAAATGTTGATTTAAGCTTTGCATATATTTTCTGCTTGCAAATCAGTACTTTTTTATGGTAATGTGAAACACAATACAGTCATACAAGCATGGAGTCATTGTTGTGCTGCAATGCAGTATGCTCTCGCCTCACATCAAAACAAAGCATTACAGTGTATCTCCAAAAGCAGCAGGGTGTCTCAGAGGAAGCGCTGAGCTGCACTGAACCTCCCCTCAGCTGCACCTAAACTTCATGCTTGTAAAGACTTGATGAAACTGCCATTATCCCTGGCTCTCAGTATTTGTGTTAACTAATTAACTGTTCTAGCATTACTTGGCAGTTTTCTCGTCTGTGTCCTTCAAGCTGAAACGATGAGTTTCAAAAGGTTTACGTAATATTTGTATTTTCAACCTACATGCACTGAAGTAAGTCATGGTGTTGTTTTTTTCAGGTTTACAGCAGCATTGATTTGTCCCGTGGGCACCTGGAGGAGAAGGGAGAGACGGAAGAAAAGAAGAGTGAGAGTCCACTGACTGTGGACTCTCTCAGCTGGACACCAGACTTCGCTGAAATGTATATTCACTCATTTTTAAATCACAATTATATCAACCGCATCACAGCTGTTCACATAAATATGCAGGAGCATGTACTGGGGGGGGGGGGGATATTCAGTTTAGGGAACATTTAATTTTTTTATTAAACACAATAAGAGACTATTATACAGAATAAAATTAAGATAAGAGAAATTTAATGTGTTTTAGGATGTATTCTACAATGTAGTCCAGGTAGATAAAAGTAGACATCTTCAGTTAATCAGAGTGCTTAATAAGTATATTTTTGGAACGTTGAAATCCTGCAAACTGTAAAATGCTGTTGTAAAACTAAGTCTTTGTGGTTAGACTTTATTTGAGTGAGGATCTGTGTATCTCATGAGAATCTTCTGTCTTCTTCAACCAGGCCGTCCTTGTCCCACTCGACAGACACCGACAGTGTACATCAGGGACTTCGCCCTGGTTTGCTGCCAAAGTTTGCCATTTCAGCAGAAAGTGAATGCGACGAGTCCTCAGGCCTCGGCGACCCCAGCAAGGCATCATTCTCTATTGGCGAACTGCCACAGGATGAGCCTGATGCAACCACCCCTGGCAGCACTCACAGTGGAGCCACTCTGTCTGGTAAAAAATGTCACACTGCTTAAATGACAGTACACAAATGTATATCATGTCTGCCTGGTTTTCATTTAAAAATCAATGTGATTTTTGTAAAATGAATCTTCTGGACTGTAGTGTATTTTAGTGATTAGCCTAAGATTATTTTGTTCCAGCTAACAATGATTATATTCATCTTCATTTTTGTTTTGTATTTAAGCCACTTGCTTGTTCAATCATTAAGAAATATTCCAGAAAACAAAGAGTGTTGGTGTTGTTCGTGTTCAGTGCCCATGTGTTTCTTCTATCTTTGATCATTCAGTCTTAACTATCACTGAATTATAAAGATAAACAATCAAAGCCTTTATTCTTTCATTATTGTACTGTGGCTCACCTCATGTGCATATTTTGTTTAGGAAGTTTCTCTGAACATTTGGACCAGCTGACCCCTAGAGGTGAAGGGGTAGAAAGTCCTGACAGTACGAGCCACACCTCTGCAGACCAGGGGGTTCAGAGTACATCTCTGCAGCCTGAGAGCGCTGCACAGAAGACTGGAGCGCTGGCAAAAGTCCCAAAGTCCGTCTCAACCGGGACCCTATCTCTTATGATCCCAGGGGGTAAGTCGGAGAACACAAGCATGCACAAAAACAGGTACAGCCTTTGACGAAAACATCTGAGTTTACCAGTTACTTAAATGCAGAAGTATTAGATTCACCACAAAGTCAGAGCAACAGCACATCAAGAATTACAATAATAGTATTGGACTTGGAACAAATGATGTGAAAGAGATGAAAGAACACTATAGATCTGTGTGAAATCAGCCCAGCATGACGCCTGCTGTGAGTTCCACTGTACAGGGTGGCTGCAAGCAAGTAACCAAGCACAAGCCACTAACAAGGAAAGTAAGCAGGCAAGGCCGGAGCAAGAGGTCTTCACTGCTGGGAGTGAGAAAATCCCATTAGTTTCAACCACAGCAGGAACAGAATGAACCTTGCTCAAAAGCTTTATAACCACCCATTACTGCTGCATCCACGGTCAGTCGAAGTCTAATTGATTTAAATAAATCAACCTGCTTATTCCTTATTCTTCATTTTCCAGATATTTGTGGTGCGTCTCCTCTGGCCAGCCCACTGTCTCCGTACTCCCTCTCCTCAGACCCCTCCTCAAGAGACTCCTCTCCGAGCCGAGATTCTTCTCTCTGTACCACCAACCCACGGCAACCCGTAATCATCCACAGCTCCGGGAAGAAATTTGGCTTCACACTTAGGGCAATTCGAGTGTATGCTTGTGATGGTGACATCTACACGGTCTACCACATGGTTTGGGTAAGAACACAAATTCTGATTAGCTGTAAGTCCTTAATACTGTAAAACTGTAGAAAAATTGATAAAACTTTGTCTTTTCAGAATGTAGAAGAAGGTGGACCCGCACATAAAGCTGGACTCAAAGCTGGAGACCTCATCACTCATGTAAATGGAGAACCTGTTCATGGTCTTGTCCACACTGAAGTAGTGGAGCTGCTACTCAAGGTATATCAACTGGATTGTCTTTAGACAGTAAATGAGGTTTAATTAAAATGACAGTAATTACAGTAATAGTTTTCATAGTTTTGATTTATAATGATATACAACTTAAAATCATATGTATCCTTTTTTTAGTTTTTTTTTAAATGATTCATTAATTCTTAATTTAAGTGCTACGCGCGCGCGCACACACACACACACACACACGACTGTTGCTTTATAGTGATTAAAAAAAGCTTCATATGACTAACTTATAGTTGCTTAAATAATTCCTGACACTACCTTGTTAACCTTCCTTTTCAGAGTGGTAGTAAAGTGGCAATCTCTACAACTCCCTTTGAAAACACTTCAATAAAAACTGGGCCAGCCAGAAAGAATAGTTACAGAAGCAAGATGGTTCGATGTGCCAAAAAGCCCAAAAAAGAGAAAACACCAGAAAGGTAACAATTCATGGTTTCAGCATCATCTTAAATGTCTTATACATACAGTATACCGTGTGCAAAGTGCATACAGTGCATATTTAAAAACTGGCACCAAGCAATGAGTCATGAGTGTAAAATATTTATCCAGCTGCTGCATATAGCATCTGCCAAAAAGGTAATGAGAACCACAGGTAAGAATTCATGCAGATTGTTCAATTAACTTTCATACATCTGTCAGCAAAAAAAAAAGGTATAAGGTATGCACAGCTGGTGTCGCTGAGTAAAAAGACACTGCCTAAAACCTGCAGTTATGTGAAGGGTTGTGAATGAATTTTTGGATATAGGTGTTACTAGGCCTCTTTTTTTCCCCACAAGGGGGCAAACTGCTAATTTTGCCCAGTTACTGTGTCGTGTTTTATTACAAATAGAGAATTTTACATCGGTGTGGACTGATTTCCTTTTTCTTCCTTTACCTTCCAGGCGGCGCTCCCTTTTCCGACGTTTCGCCATGCAGCCCTCTCCTCTTCTACATACAAGCCGCAGTTTCTCCTCCCTCAACCACTCGCTGTCCTCTGGTGAGAGTCTCCCCGGCTCCCCCACCCACAGTCTCTCTCCTCGTTCCCCTACAGCTGCCTTCCGCCCCGCACCAGATTTCACCCAGTCAGGTGGAGGCGTTATCCTCTCTTGTTTTGATGATGCCCAGAATTTATTCACCATTTCACATTACTAATATTCTGGGTTGTGTTTGTTTTTTTTTTTCTTCTAAGGTGGGAACTCTTCCCAGAGTAGCTCCCCCAGCTCCAGTGCTCCAAACTCCCCTGCTGGCTCAGGCCACATTCGTCCCAGTACTCTCCATGGCCTCGGTCCCAAACTGCCAGGACAAAGGCTTCGTCAGGGACGCCGCAAGTCTGCTGGTAGCATTCCCCTTTCTCCTTTGGCCCGTACACCATCACCTACGCCCCAGCCAACCTCTCCTCAGCGCTCCCCCTCCCCCCTCCTCAGTGGACATTCTGTTGCCATCTCAAAGACAACACAAGCCTTCCCAGCTAAGATACATTCCCCTCCCACAATTGTACGTCATATTGTGCGCCCCAAAAGTGCTGAACCACCTCGTTCTCCCCTCTTAAAGCGTGTCCAATCTGAGGAGAAGCTGTCTCCCTCTTACACAGGAGATAAGAAGCACCTGTGTCCCAGAAAACACAGCCTGGAGGTGACCCAAGAGGAGGTGCAAGGGGAGGAGTTGAGGTCGGGCGAGCGCGATTATACCATCCTGCAGAGTGTGGAAGAATCCGCCTGCGAGCCACTGTCAATCATCCGTGTCCGACCTGTAGAGCAGGGTTGCTTAAAGAGGCCACAGGTCACTCGTAAGATGAGCCGGCAGGAGTCTGTGGAGGACCTGGACAAGGAAAAGCTCAAGTCAAAGGTGGTTGTAAAAAGGCAAGACTGGTCAGAGAGGAGGGAGTCGCTGCAGAAGCAAGATGCCCTTCGTGAATCGGACTTCGCCCCCTTAATTGGCGATGACAGGGATGAAAGCTTTCTGGCCAGGGGCCAGAATAAACCACTGTGTAGCCCAGAGTCAGGCCCTTTGGAGCCCAAAGCTGCTAGCACTACTCTTAAAGATGTGCTGTATAAGAAACTGACCACACGTGTTTCTGAAGGTATGTCTGAACCTGGTGGCAGCAGCGATGGAGAATGTGGCTTCAGATCAACACTGTGCTCTATTCATCCAGAGTGGCAGCACAACAGGACAAGTAAAGACAATATGAAGCCTGACAGGTTGGACTTCAAAGCTCCTAACATTGAGTTCACCCGGAAGAGGTTATCGTTTGAAGAACGAGAGGACTGCATGTGTCGGTTATCGTCCAGCCTCCACGAGAACCTCCACTTCGGCTCCACCAGATCTAAAAGCCTCCAGCTGGACACAGCTATGTCTCATGATCACATTAAGGCGGGGCTAGGAAGTGTTCACAGCAGCCCTGAAGGTCTGGCTCCCAAGCTTTTCTCCAGCAGAGGAGAGAGTGCTGTGGAAAAACTCCAGCTCATCTCCTCCACAGAGTCTCCACTTCGGAAAACATCATCAGAATATAAACTAGAAGGAAGACATGTTTCCTCTCTCAAACCTCTGGAGGGAACCTTGGATATAGGCCTCCTCTCAGGGCCAAGAGTCTCTAAAACCGAAACCTGTTTATCCAAGATGGCAGAGAAAACAAGTGACTCTGTTTCTGCGAGCCCTCCAATTTGGCTCCAGAGCCCTATTGAGAGACACATAACCATTCCCCACCTCAAAACTGCAGACAAGCCGAAGAGCCCCCTGGCTTGTTCCCCAAGCCCAGAGGCTGTTTGTTCTCCAAGTAGTATAGCTGTCTCTAAAGAACACGAGTCAAATAAAACCGCCGTAGAGGGGAAAAGCAGCACAGGTAGTGAGAAGACACAGGACAGACATCATGAATCATTAAAGGCCCCCGCTATTAAAGGAGAAAACTCCACCTTCACTCTTAAACAAGAGAGCAGGACTGCTATGAAGTCCACTTCATCACTGGCTCATGAACACAGAGGCCCTCGACACAGCTCCCACTTCTCCTCATGTGGAAAAACACCTTCCATACGGGAAGTCAGCAATGAAGACCAGGACGATGAAGTGGAGCTACAGGAAGTCACAGCACACACTACATCACAAAACTCTGACAGCTCCAAGACAGACGTCTCTTTGACTTCAGCAAAGCTGGAGGTAGACATAATAACTGTCCTGGCACCTACACAAATGGAGACTTCAGCTGCGGCGGTCAGTGAACCATTACCTGTGGCAGTGACGCAAAGTATAAACTCTGGTTTGGATACAGCTCCACTTCAGGCACCAGTTACTGCACTGAAGTCAAACATGGCCTCTGTTTCTAAGGTGAATGTACAGAAAGACTCTCCATCTGTACAAGCTCCAGAGGAAGTACAACCACTTCTATCCAAACAAATTTTGAACATCTGCTCTTTAAATAAAGAACCCCAGGTTTCTGTCACAACACCAGCATCTGGTTCTGTAAATGAAAATAAAATCTGTACTTTAAAATCAGAGGGTCAGGACAACATCGAAACGCCTGTTGGCAGACAGAGTGTACAAATGAAGAGCACAGCTGTGAAAGCCATTGGTGACACCAGTGGCTCAGGCTCTAAAAAAGACATAAACACACAGTCCACAGTTCCAGCGGTGAATGCAAATCCAATCACAGAGAAGAAGGAGAATGTTTCTAAAGAAGCAGTGAACGTTGCATCCTCATCTAGTAATGTTGCAGAAGTTATACTGACTGTAAACAAAAAGATTAACACTGTGTCTGTAGGTGCAATAGAGAGCAGTAATATATTGCTGCAAAAGAGTGACGATCTCACATCACCAAAGACAATGAATAAAAGCAGTGTGAAAAATTCAGAGCAGCTGGTACAAACAAACTGTCCAGCTGAAAAAGCACAGTATAAATCACCTGCTTCAGAAAATTGCACTTCTAAAAAAGAAGAATCTGTTATTGTAATAGAAAACACTGTGGCCCCTACTGCAAAGCAGAAAAGTTTAGTTTCAACTATTGCAAATGAAAATGTTTTGAGTCCTAAAAGTAAAACAAAACCTGACCCACAGCCTGCACCTTACAATGCTGTGAAGGCAGAGACAAAAACATTTGAAGTGAAATCTCATAGTACACCTCCTCCTGCCGCGGGGGGCAAAGGCAGCCCAAATGGAAAACGGAGAGATCAGCCCAAAGAAGCACTGTCCGTTTCTTCAGTCTCTGGGAAAACCCACGAGCCTGCACACAAAGAAACTTCACCGGTTTCTAATGTGAAGCGGGATGTTCCAGTGCAGCTGGTTCATTGTCCCCCTCCGTCTGATGTGAAGCAAAGAGAAACCCAGCCTAAAGCTTCTGTAGCAAGCTCTGTAATAAAAGACAACATGGACTCGAAGCCAAAATCTGCCCCCGCCAAAACCGTCAGCTCCTCTGTACCCCTGAAACCCACTGTAGCTCAAACCCCTGTCATGAAACAAAGCCCTGATGCCAAACACAAAGACCCCTCACCCAAAACCCAGTCTCCACTTCTTAAAGACTGTCAAGACTCTAAACCAAAAGATGTTGCTTCACCTCTTACTGCACCTCAGCATCACAGGAAGGAGCCTCAGTCCCCGCCCAACGTCCCGGTCCAGGCTGATCCGCCTCCGGTGCTGCCGAAACCAGCACTGAAAAAAGAAACGCACTCACAGGGCAGTGGAGCTGTCCCGGTCCGCGTCGAGACCGGAGTCAAGGTATCCAAGGAAGCCCCCAGGTCTGAAGGACTGAAGCCGGACGGTCACAAGGGCCCTGGAACGCATGAAACCAGAACCACCACCACCACCACCGCTGACAAGCAGGTTTCCTCCAGCCGCAAGGACCAGGCTGACAGGAAGAAAAAAGACACTGCTCAAGAGGTCACATCTGTGCAGAAAAACACAAAAAGAGACACATCCAAAGCTGCACCTCCTGCACAAAAAGACACCCCAGATAAAGACACTGGCAGGAACAAGCAGCAGAAGGAGTCGCCACGGAGCTCTGGCAACAAAAAGTAGACTGGGGGGTTTTCAAGTAAACGCTTCAGAGAATTTAGATTTAATAAAATGTTAGAAATGGTTTGTGCAGACATCATCATGCCTTCTCTTTTCCTTTGAGGACCGGGCAAGCTGTTACATTGTGATGCTGAATCAGATGTAGGTGTGTGTGTGTGTGTGAGTGAATAAGATGACATATGTAACTGTATCTAGGTCTGAATGTAGGCAATCATTTGCTGATTCTTTTTGGTGTGTCTGTTTTTACTTAGGAGAATGTTTGTTTGAGCGTTATATTTGAGAATGCTTTGTGCAATCAGTATGTCAGGGTCAACAGGGAGGAGCCTTACAAAGGTTGGGATGTACTGTAGTCAGTGCCATAAATGATGCTGAATTGCACTCTTTAACTTGTAGACATGGAGGACCTGATGTTGAAGGCGCTATTCTTGTAATGCAGTAAACCGCACAGTTTGGCTTAGCAACTTAGCTGTGGCGACGATGCCGACTCACACGGTTGTATCACAGTGGTTTCCGTTCAGTGTAATCAGATTGTGAATTCTCATCGAGTTGGGCTCTGTGCAGTGGTACACGAAGGGAACGCACTACGTCCCGTGCTTCTCCCCTAAATCTTTAAAAATAGTGAATCACATTACGGTTCTACAAATCATAAATTAGTGAAGGGGCCTTAGAATTCTGGGAAATAAAACTTGCTGTTCTTAGCAAGGTGGGGTGTAATTTCACATTCCTCTGACATCTGTACATATATTTTTGATTTTTATGCAATATGGTGTAAATATGGTAACACTGTAAAACGGGGATACATGGGCTTACATGATTGTTGTTTGTATTATATGTATAGATTTTGCAGTGTCATGTTTGTATGCTCAGTATTACAGAATCATGTTCTGCTTGATAACTCTGTGGTCTGAAGTAAGCTAAAGTGATGTATCTTGTCTAATACATCCTCTTTGTGACTTTAAACATGTTTTCACATGTTCCAAATTAACTTGAAGAGACAAAAGTAATGAGGGGGTAACTGGGCTGTTAAAAAAATGTAGCATCATATAAGAAAACTGTGAGGGCTGTCGGCTTTTCCCCAGAATGTCTTTACTGTTGAGGATGTATCCGTTTGCTGACTTTGGTCTGACGAATGATGACTGTGTAGAATATGACGCATAGCGTAGAGCAGATGTTTTGTTTTGATTGAGATGAACCAGCAAGGCTGCATTTAATTTGCCAATAAGCACTGCGGTGGGTTATGTCCATGTGTGCCCAGAATGATCTCAGATCAATCATGTGACTCACATTAGGTCTATAAAGGTTCACGTCCTGTACACAGAGTGCTACCGTCAGGATTTTTAAGGGACTTTGACATTAGGCTTTGGTCTCTGTGTTGTTCAAGTCACGTGTTCGTGTTTAGGTCTCAAAGGACTCTTCATGATGAGCAGCACCCGGATTAAGATTTTAGACGACAAATGCATAGTAAAGTTCACCCTCACTGCGTATTTTTGATGTTAATGTGCAAACACTGGGTACTATATAGGCTGTGTCCATACTTTAGATGCCTTTAAATTGCAAAACCCTACATGACAACCAGAAAGTAGCCTAGGACACTAAGTATGTAATGCAGTATTTGCTCCTTTGTGCTGGCTATAGGAAAACAATCTTATCTAGTACATATACTCTACATTAAAGAGTCAGACAGAATTTCATTTAACTTCACACATTAATGCACCGTAGTTGATAGAAAAATGGCTTCCAAGAATGACACTGAAACACGAGATTGAGCGCAAAGATTTTAATGTTGCAGAATCTGATGTTTACTCGCATTAGATATTGTAAATGTATTGCTGAGAACAAATGCACCTTAATGTTTGCCAAACTTCAGTTCAGAGGGTTAGAAAAAGAGGCGGACTAGAACTGAGAAAGATTTACTCATTTTCCACTCGTCCCAGACTGCAGATCGAAATCAATCACCTAATATGTTTTTAACAATTGAACATTTTCCCCCCCTGTGATAACTGACATATAAATCCTAATAGCACATTCAGTGTTTGTTTACAAAAAAATCACGGATGTATATTTTGT
>JAPTGW010000005.1:33892029-33904464 GCA_029814545.1 Apogonichthyoides opercularis
AGATAGCAAAAATATTACCTCTTTCAGCTGCTTCACATACAGTAATGCCTTACCTAATAGGCCCATATTAACATATGTATTATTATAAGATTTCAGTTATGGTCCTACATGTATGTCATAATTTTAATGTAAAGAGTTCAGCTTCATGTACCATTCATAGCTTATCAGTTGTCAACACTTAGACTTGATGAGACTTGATGAACTGGAAGCCACATACTGGTTAATATTACAGCTTATTGGAAATATATGATTTCAAGTAGACATTGCAAATTGCAGGATCATAATTGCAGTAGATTCACAGTAATATAAACTGACAACAGAATGGTGGGAAGAAAAAAAAGGTGGTAAATCACAGTAATTTACCACCTTTACTGTCTTTTTACTGCAATTCTGTAACTTGGAACCTGAATATTTGCATTAAAATACTGTAATTTTACATATATACTATATTTTTACAGCAACACAGTGACCTGTATTGTGTTGTATATCTAAGGAATACCATACCACCTTTTTTCATTTATATCTTCCTTGGTTATTCTAATGTTGTTTATGCTTATTTGCGTGACATACTTTTATAAACCACTTGTTTTGCACAGTTTACTGTATTTTGAGCTTTCTTTTTCTTTTTCATTGTACAAAGAAATACATAACTTCACATATGTAAATAAAAAAACAAAGACAAGGGAATACAGTAATTAATTTTGCTCTCAAAAGTTTCCATGAAAGCAAGAAAATAGGAATGAATCATACAATCATATCAATTTATTTATTCATATGATTACTATTTGTAGTCACTTTAAGAAATGCTGTATTTTTTTTCTATTATATTTGATGCCTATTGTGTTGTGCTGCTGTACATTTGAATTTCCACCTGGGGGGGGGGTCAATAAAGTATATCTTATCTTATCTTATCTGCCCTGTACTGTTTTTTTCCCCCCAGAAAGCATTAGAGCCATGAGGCCATAAGTGTATCCCATGATGTTTGGATGATGCAGCTTTTATTTTGTTTTGTTTTATTTTATTTTGATTTGTTTTGTTTTATTTAGTTTAATTTTATTTTATTTAGATTAATTTAATTTGATTTTGATTAGTTTTATTTAATTTAGATTTATTTCATTTAATTTTGATTTGTATTATTTTATTTGTATTTATCTTATTTTATTTTGATTAATTTAATTTTATTTTGATTTTTTTATTTCATTTAGTTTTACTTTATTTTGTTTTGATTTATTTTATTTTCATTTGATTCGTTTAATTTAATTTAATTTAATTTAATTTTATCTTAAGTATACAACACGTTTCATAGCCTTAAGTCATTTTCATTGTAGATAATTAACATAAATAATTTATCCAGTAGTAAGCATGAGCTGCAGCAGAGGCAGTGATTTTTTTTGGGGGGGCGGGAACTACGGGCTCCGTCACTCCCATCCCATCCAGCACACACAGACTGTGTGGCAGAGAGACGGAGAGAGCCATTCATTCTTCTGTGGTCCCGGAGAAAACGTGGAAGATGAACAGACACTGAGGAAAAAACCGAGCCAGGACGCGACTCCCGACATCTGAACGTACCCAAACCTCACCAGAGAAGACAAGACGGAAAAACACCCTGAAAAACGTGCAGGATTTTCACAGGCGTCGCTTCACTTTCGCACAGACAGAAAGTTTACACGTAAGTAAGTCTTCGATTTACAACCAACTGAAGGATCACCTCCAAAAAGACTGTTCTTACCACAACAGCACAGGCAGATGACGACTGGTAAAGCAATACTTAGCAGAGAAAGTGGCTTGTGAAGTTTTTTTTGTTTTTTTTTTCCATATTTAAGCAGTAGTTGTCATTTTTTTTCCTTCATAGAGCTTTGAGGGGAAACTCATGGTAGGAAAGCTGAGTAGACTGATGCTTTACTCACCCTGATTTTATTGATGACAGCCTCAGCAAAGACTTTTTTTCATTCACCGTGTCTATTTTTATGCTTTATGTGTCTTTTCACCTCTGATAAGACACTTTCCTCCTTAAATTCATATAGTCTATGCATAAGAAATATTCAAGGTTTGTTTATTGTCATTCATTCAATGTAGCAGATGAAGAACAAAATGTCTAAGATAGAATTATTATATACAGAAGTCTCTCAGCATACAAGTATAAAGGTTAAAAGATATAAATCAAAGTCAAAGATATAAAAGTATAAAAATGTAGCTTTAATATTAAAAATTATGAAAGCATAGATAGATTGATAATGAATAAATACAGCATCACCATTATCAAACACATCACTTGACCCAAACCTGATCCTACCCAAATGTAAAGATCCTGACCGCTCTGTCTTTTGTGTCAGTGGATGTATCACAGGTTTAATGTTGCCAAACTATTGTAACTTCATAGAACAAGTAGTTGGTCAGTATAGTTTAACAAAGTGCGACACAGATTCTTGTGCTGTTGTTTTGTGTCGTGTTTCAACAGTAAACCTGAGAACAGGGTCCCACCTGTAAACCTGTGTTTGTTGGTGATAGAGAAAGGGCTCCTGAGGGCACAGACCTCTATATTTGAAGTCCACTGTGTAACCGGAGACACAAACAGTCTCATATTTTATACCTGGAAAGCCCTACTTTTTCAACAGAAGTGATTTTTTTTTTTTTCCCCCCATGTGATGCTCTTTAAGGCAGTTTGAACAAATACAGTGATCATATGAGACGTGTTACTGTTGTTGCAAGCCTCTGACACTGGTTTATTGTGGTAGGAAATATTAGAGCCATATGTCTCCACATGGAGTTTGATTTTACAGCTACTTTACCAACAGACATGATCACAGCAACTCTCACTTTTTAAAATTTTTACATTTCTCAGTACAAAAATGCTAAATAGTTGTACTTCCGTTTATTGTTGTCACTTTGTCACCAACTGTGAAGTTACAGCAGTGCAGCCACTGTGTGGTCTCGGTCGTGACTATATTCTGTAATTAACTTGAGCCATTTCTTTGTAATTTCACTTTTTTTAAATGGCCACAACCAAGCTTCAGATGTTTAATGATGCTTAGGTCATCAGTAAATGAGTGACTGCTAAACATGCAGATCGGTCTGAGTCCGCTGGAGCTCGGTTGCCAGTGGTTTGAACTTGTTTGCCAGTGCACGTGGTCCCTCAGGGCTCCGTGTTCGGCCCATTATTTAAAAAAAAAAAAAAAAAGCTTGGCCGTCAGTCATTACGACCCCGCAGAATGCTCCCTTCCTCTGTTTTGGCCACAAAAAAAGCAAAAATACATGCATTTCTCTCCCCTGGCAGCCTGGTAGTGCAGTTTCTTGAGGAAAGTCCTTTCATGTCCTTTTTTTTCTTAAATTTGCCTCAATACATGAGTAGCATGTAGAGAACATCACCCGCCTACTTTTTGCCTGGTGCAGATGATGCATACTTGGGGAAAAAAAAAAAATACAACACAAGTATAACTGCCTACCCATTTATACAGACCGCATCATCTGCCTTTCGTGCTTTCCTGAGCTTTGATGGCAACGCTTTTGTCATTAGTCCAAGATCCTGGTCATAGTTTATGGGATCGGTCAGTTTATTTCTCTTTAAATGAGGACTATTTTGAGTGGAGTATTTGATCTACATCGCCTCCACGCCTCTGGCTCCTTAATGAGGTTCTACACATCTGTATAAGTGTTAATATCATTGGATGGTCTGTTGACGGAAATCAGACCTGAGCACTATCAGTACATGCTTGAAACCAAAAACAAGGCCGTAGTGTCACCATGACCAGAGTGTGAAATCCACTAATTGAACGGCTGCTCCTGTGTCAGAGGTTAAACCCGATGACTCCGTCTAGCAGAGACTAACATCTGGAATACAGTTTTCTACGAAGAGGCCCCGCTCTGGATATCTTCCAGTGCGGATTGCCCTGATAACAAGCCTGTTTTATTTGCATCTGTTGCACTTGTACATGGAGTTAAAACATTCACTTCTCCAGCAACATCTGTTTTTGACAATCAGTGCTGTTTTGGGGTCATTATTTCACCCCACAATATCCCTTTGTGTCTCAGTAAATTTGGTCCATAAAACTTTCAACAGAAGCATCCAGGAAGTATTCTAATGAAACCAACATATTACAAAGTTTGTATTTTTTATAAACGACTTGTTTCTCTAAAGATTGTTTATTTGGCTATAAAATTGACGTAATCCTTAAGAGGACAGTCTTAAAATTCAGACCAATTTAAACTGGGTCACATTACGTTATACGCGTTTCCATTCCAGGCTTCTTGAAGTCATGTTCTGTGCGAATTAAAAGCAGCCGTGTGTCCGAGTTTGTTTTGTGTTTTATAGAGCCAGCTCAGAGATGAGCAGTTTGACCGGTTCTGGAAAAGTCTGTCTCATAGTCTGCACAGCGTGAAGAATTGGGTCCGGCATGTTTTACATTTATGTCAAGCTTAGAGTCATCATTTTTCAAGATAAAGCTGATGTGTGATTTATTCAACATTCAACATATTCAAGTCAGCTGCTGTTCTTAAAATGGTTTTACAACATCAGAAAAAACAGGTTGTTTTTTGATTTACAGGTAATGCAGGTCATGTGCCTCGGCATCACCATTAGCAAAGCAAGCATCAATAGTTTTATTTAATAGCACAACAATGCATGTGATTGGTCTGATGGAAAGTAATGTTTAACTTAACACCTACTATGGCTCTATCTTTTAATGATAGCTCAAATTTTGTTATGTTTCTTGATCACCTTGGTGTATTTCTGTTCAGGATCAACCTCCCTGACTTTTCGGGGCACCTGCAGTGAGTTATAGTTGTTTTACGAACCTGTCGGAAAACATCCATGTGAAAGACGACAATGTCCAGCAGCCTTTACGCCATGACCTTCTCACTGAAAAAGCATTTGAACTGTCTGAGTGATACTTATCTTTGCTGTCTCCATACAGTATACCCCCACCTCTGTGCTACACAGTGGGGCAGTCATGCAAACTGATTAGATTAGGCAGCACTGGAGCTAATCACCCTCTTCTCTCCTGCTATTCTTCTCTCCCCTGGTCACTCTTTTGAGTCCGATTCTCCCTGTCCCCTGTGGCTCCAGGAGATGAGCCTCTCCTGGGGGTACATCTGCTTCCAGTAACTCTCCTGCATGCCGTTTACTGGGAAACTAGCAGGGTGGGGTCTTCAAAATAACAAAGCCCTCACCCTGCTTGTCCTCTTTGTCAATAGAAAGCTAGCTGCGGGCTTGTGTGGAACGTCACCCTCCCCTTAAGAGAAAGAGACATCGAAAGAAGTGAATGACTTGTGGAGAGAGAATGAAGCAGGGGGGCAGGACCCTCCTGTCGGGTGAAATGAGGAGAAAAATTCAGCAGCGGGTTTTGTTCCTTTGTGACGAGCGGGGGGTCAGTCTCAGGGGAATGCACAGCAGACAGACGGAGGGCTCTGCAGCTGCATGGCCTCCGGTGTTTTATCAAGTCCCCGAGCAACTGTTAAACTCTGCTGATCATGTGCAGTTTGTCTGTGAGGCGGCGTTGCACCGTCCATCCTTTTTGTTTATCAGTTAATGCTGTGGCAGACATGACTGTGTATTGATTAAGTTGGAAGTGGAGGCAGTCTCGTTTCAGCCTTACAGCTGTATTCTAATGATCGGAGGTTCTGACTGCCCACAATAGGCAGCCTGTGTGTATCTGAGATAAGGCCCAATCATATGTTTGGTGTGGCTTGTGTCATGGAAAAACCTCAGAGCAGAATGAAAGCGATAACGGATTACATAATTATATTTCTGTCACGGTTGGAGTTCATAATTTGCTTTCTTGTTCTGATTAGTTCTCTGTTTATTTAAAATACAGAAGACTGTAAATACAAAGACCTATTCAAGCAAGAGCTTCAATTAAGATAAAGAGCTCATTTTAATAAACTGTTCTATTATACTATTACTGTACTACTGTGTTAGTAGTAACATAAAACAAAGACAAGCAAGACATTCATAAACATGAGAAACTAAAGCTCTGAAACCTCAAATATATAAAGTAAATGAATGAATGAGGGTAAAAATAGTCTGTAGACTTCTTTCTGCCTTTTGTATCATGATTAAATGTTTGGCTTTTATAAAGGGCAGAAGGACAGTCTTAATGAATATGACGCCCAAAGTCCTAAGAGTCACGTTGAATTTCTCTCTCCATATTTATATAAAAAACAAAATAAATACAATTTTGGTTGAATTCATGTTATGTGGACCCTATTATAAATCTACTTGTGATCCATCTTTGAATTTTTCCTCCATTAATAAGATTTTTGAGGTGAATATTTTATAGACTTATAAAATAGATATATCATTGACTTTGATGGCTGCTGTGCCAGGCTTTGAGATGTGACTGACAGCTACCTAACGTGCTGAGCTGAACTTTCACAACTTCTGTTGATTGATTAAAATATGTTTTAATCCTGAAATTCAGCTGTAGTCGGTTAATAATTTACACTTAGAAGACTGACAAGTCATTTTATAATGCAAATATTAATGGTTAAGCTTAGGTCTACTGTTGTAACATGCCAGTAAGTAAGCAATTCGCATTACTTTACCCATAATCCCTCATGCTTCCTGAGCTCCACCTTTTTGTCCAAATACGTTAGTTTTCCAAAGTCCCAAAACTTGTAAAGCATGTACAGTTCGCCCAAAATCACTGTAACATATTAGAAGAATTTACCAGAGCTGAAACACTTAAGAGTCGGATTCATTAATTAATGTGTTTCTTTATCCTAATGTTGTGTCTTATGTTAAATGAATCACTTCTGTTTTGACAAAAACCTTCCACATTTCATTTTCAGTATGTCTGTTTTCACCCAGAGATGCTCCTGTCATATCCTTTAAGCTGAGTCACTTCTACTTGTTTTTACTATTAGATACAATGAGGATGTAAAATTGTTCCGCTCACAACCAGAGATCTGATTCGCTCTGTTTAGGGCTTGGTTACGCCCGCACCATGGAAACCCTATTTGGGTTTGTGCTGGCACGCCGTCACCGGTCATTATCACCACTGCAGCCTGGTAGCCAAAGCACAGCAGCAGCAGCACCGACGGCCATAATGTTGGCTCCGTCCCCTCTGCATCATGCCTTCCCGGTCTTAATAGAAATGAGTCATGCTAAATATAGGGCAGGTCACTGGTTTGACCTAATCCTGTTTCGTCTTACTGTAGTTACATCAACTGTAACTGCTCTCTTGTTTCTTTGGTAGAGTTTTAGGAACTTCTGAGTGCACGTCTAAAGTGAGTGGCCACCAAACAGAGGTCTGCCTAATGGTCTGTGCAGCTGTGAGGTGATTTGTAGGGTGCATACTGTCCAGGTGACGGTGACTTCTCCTTTAGCCTGGCCTGGGATACTATTACAGCACCTGTGGGACCACACAGACACACACTAAGGAAGTTAAGCTGATGCCGTATCGTTCTGTTAAAATCTAAGCTTTTGTACAACAAAAAGAGCACAATCAGACTTTATTCAGTGCTCCGACTCTAAATAAGATCAAACGATACACCCCAAACCTCCGGCCTTTATACCCGGCTGATACGAACAGGCTTAATTGAATTTTAAGCGGAATTTGCCAGGCTAGTTTCCCCAGAGCCACAGGCTTGTCAACAGATGCATCCTGTTTGATTCAATCTCAGGTATGATCAGCTCCGACATGGCTCCGGTTAAATAAACACTGAAGCCGTTTCAGGTTCACCTCAGAGTCAACTCTCCCTCCTGTAACTTTTCCTCTAACTGAACTTCATTTATTTTTGTAAGAAAAGCATCCCCTGCAACTGTAGTTCAGTGTGGTTTTGAAGCTTTTGCTGCAGTTAAAGAAAGTGGTTATATTTTTTTAAGCTACAAAGGGCACTACTGTTTAATTTTTCGTGTTTCTGTCGTCATTTGATTATCTTTCTTTTTCTCTTTCCTTTGACTCATCATTTATCTCCAAATACACCCTCTAAATAACATACTTGCTTTAGGTCAGCTTTTTTGGGGGGAAAAAAATAAAGAATGCAGGGAATGGAGGCATTTCTTTGTTTGCTGTTGTCATTTGGGGCGGCCCGCGGCAGCTAAGTGGTATTTGCCATATGAGGACAGCGGGGATTACACCGAGAAGGGGAGTAAACACAGGCACGAGAAAAGAAAGTCACAGAGGGTAATAATAGTGGAGGGAGAGAGGGAGTAGGCATACAGGGAAATACGTTTTAAAGAGAAAAAGATTAAAAGGGACAGAGCAGAGAGTCAAACAAGAGACAGGGAGAAGGAGAAGGTAAGGCTTTTGTTTTACAATTAACTGAAGCGACCTCTGGGTCAGACATCTGTGATCCATCTCTCAGGGGCCGGCGTCTGGAGCTGCCTTTGTAGCCTCGATCCTCTAACTTCTTCTGGTTCTGCCTTTGTCAAGCTGCTTCGATTCTCCATCCATCCATTTATTTGAAGGAATAGATGAGTTACACTCTACATGACATCATGTCCACACTCCTGTGCCTTCTAAATTCATCCCATTTCCTGTTTTTGCTGTCCAAGTAGGTTTGTATTGATCCCCTGATACTCTGTGTGTTGTGTATGTATCCTGTTCCCTTTAAGTGACCATCAACTAAAGTGCACAAAGCATACGACACGCCAAACTTCATTATTTTTCGCCCCATCTTTTCTGGGTCATTTATTTAGTTAAGTTGATTAGACAGAAAAATGTACTTATGGCTCATTTAGTCTCATAATCCACATTCACACGTCTGTTTGATTTTAGACAACATGTCAAAGGAACTGTACGCAGTAAAACTGAGACTTCAGGCCTCCTGATGGTCGGGGGCCCATGGGTGACTGTCCACTTTCACCCATTATTAACCAAACCTTGAGAAAGCAGAAGTATTTCAACAGTGGAAATATTGAAATGCTGTCATGTTGAAGTGTAGTTGCAGGAAGTGGAGTTTTAATTATGACTTATGTGCATCATGTGATTTTTATTTTTGCAGATTGCACAATACAGGCATTTACTGCACTATAAATGAAAACTAGAGAAAGAAAATTAAACATTATTTTTCAGATGTTTGATCAATGCAATGTTGTATTGACTCAGAGAATACAAAGTCTGCAAACTGCAGGCATTGCATTTGTGGAAATGTAAGCTGCAGTGTTTTGTTTTTGCTTGACCTACAGAAATATTTGGGACAGAAAGTCAGGATGCATTAGTTTTGCCTCACTGATTTTGACTGTTTTGTTTTTTTCACTCTCACTCTTTTAGGAAGAAACACCAGACTGCAAATGTTTAACATCCTGACAGCTTGTTTTTCCTTTTTGACATTTGTTGAGTATGTTAGCACATGGCCTAATTCAGGCCATTAAGTTGCAGGCTTGCAGTCACCATATGATATACACACTATCTTATCCTCTTCTTTTAGGATAGTTGGGCCCATTAAAGGAAGCGTTATGGCCTTGTTACTGCAGAACCATTAGATTCCTTGTGATCAATGGGCTGTGACTCAGTGGGAATCTTTATCCCCACAGGTTCACAGGTTCATAGGCGAGACAGGGAAGATGATGCCTCTGTGTCTATTAAATAGGCTAACGCAATTTGGCAAACATGATGGAGGCTGCTGCAAAAGTGAAATCCTGGGGCGGCGTGCGTGTGTGTGTGTGTGTGTGTGAGCTCACGTGAAACTCCTGCGTCCATTATGTCTGTCATCGTGTCTGAGAGGCTTGGCTTGAGTCCAGTTTGGAGAAATTACCCTGCTATCCGTTTTAGAAAGCACTTAATCCACCTGCCTACACCATACAGACAGACCGCAGAGATGACTTCATCACATCTTAAATAAAGAAAACAAGCGACATATAAACTAAAAAACAGTAAAAAGTTATTCTTTGCTGCTGTCTACTTCCTCTATTCTTCTGTGTCTGGTGTTTTCCCTTTCAGACACTTTAATAAAAGTTATAAAACAGTCTTGTTGAATGATGCTCTGCAGCCATCTGTTGCGTTTCAGTTTGAGCTAACAGACTAATCACTGTAAGGTGATGTCATCTCTGTGTGCTGTGTGCGGTCTGTGGTTTACAGGCCGGGCACACACACATACACACACACACACACACACACGTATACATGCAGGCACACACAAAAGGAAATTGGATAGAGTGTGGATAATCATTGCATTAGTGCAGAGTGTGTAATCAGCATATGCCTGCGGGAGTAAAACACACCTTGTGTTTTTACTTTACAGATGGGGTAATTTTTTTTTTATTTTTTTTTTAATGTAATGGCCAGCTTGTGCTGCAGTGTTAAGTGTTTTTGTGGAAGTGGAAAGGGGTGTATGTTTGTGTCAAAGGGAATTAAGGGCTAAGTGAGGAGATAGATCTGGACGTTAGTACTGTGATGTCATTGAAAAAGGAGGAAATATTGCATATGATCGATTTCCATGAACAGATAATCACATTAGAGTCATAGCGAAAGATAAATGATGCTTTTCAAATACAATCCAAATACAGTCTCTGTGTTTGTTGTTTCAAATTGACAGTCTGATGTTGAACATGCACATTAGCAAATCATAAACTATTTTTATGAGACTCATCATGGCTTTAAAACAACCTCCTTTTTGTCTTCAAGTCGCCACCAACAATCAGCTCGCACCCGAACCCAAAGCGGAAGTTGAACAGGCACCAGAAACCCAAAAAGTTTTTCCTCTCCTCTTTGAAGAGCTCCTGGCAAAGCTTTCAAAGCCCTTCTGTCTCAGCGCTGGCTCCTAAAATAATGTGTGGTAAATGTAATACAGCTGCCCAGCTGAGCAGGAACAGGCAACACTTATTATTCTCCACAACAATAATTGCCTTTATACCATTTTTGTGTTTCTCCATTGTCTCATACGTTCTTCACATTCTGAACAACAGTTTCAGGATCAGTTGGCATTTGGTTTAACAGAACTGAAAAATATTAGTCTTTTAGTCCCACATGTACGATACTGAATCCACTGTGCTGCCACTGAGCGGTTTCTGCGGTGCTGATGCAGCAACACTTCTGTGGGTCCTGTAAAAATGTTCCAATGACACTGAGGAAACACACACACAGACACACAGAGCTGTGTACAATGATCAATGATGAGGTCACTATTACTCAAGTCTATTTGGTATTGTATGAATAGGCAGCAGCTGTAATACCCATTCACTCTGAATCTTGAGATTGAGGCCCTTATATAACCCAGTTTACAGTGATGGCCTATATTGTGTTTCTGTAAACTCCAGAAACAGATGTTCCTGCATGGAACAATAGCAAACACAGTTTTCACTGTTCAGCTCCTCTGTAGACAGACAGGTAAGGTCAACACCTTTAAAAAAAAAAAAAAAACGGAAATGTACGAGTTAGTCGCGTGAAGATATTTAGTGCCTTTATTGTGTTATGTGTCATGTAAAACAGAGGGTTAAAGAGTATCTATGAAAGCTAGCAAAGCTCTGTATCTAAGTTCCTACTCAGGTATTATTATTCCATTTATTATTTAAAATGAACTGTGACAGTCTGTGGTGATTACTATAGTTGTTTTTCTTCCTGTACTTTATGAATCAGAATCAGAATGTCTTTATTGTCATTGCACATATTTCAGAGCAACAAAATTACTATCATTACTATTATGCTAGTCCTTTGTCAGAGTAACCCCAAATGTCTTGTTACATTTGCAAATTATTTTGGTCAGCACCTGTTTTATCTTGCATTAGCATTATTTATGTCCTTTATTTCTTAGAGGTTTTGTTCAGCATTACATTAGACATTTTCTACCAGCTAACATTCAGAGTAGCATTAGCTAAAGAGCAGCTGTTAGCTTGAGCGGCTAAGCTAACAAGGGTTTTTTATTCGGGTTTTCTTTCTTCCTTCTTTTCTGGTGTGACATTTATTTGTCATAATAACTCCTCTTGTTTAATTTATGACAACTTATATTGTTTTTTTTTTATAATTTTTTGGAGTTTTTTACTTGACTCAGTAGTGTGAGCAGAGTGGGGGTTTTTTTGTTCTTGCCCTTTACTAAATTGTTTTTCCTCAAGACTTTCCTGCTGTAAATACTTTGTTTACTGACTGTTTTCAATAGTTTGCTGTGCGCGGTGCAGTATTTTACTGAATGGTGTTAGTGGGTGAGGGGAGCCAGGCTTTGGCTGCTTCCTAACACCTGTGTTGTGTATGTTAGCCTGAGGGATGGGGCTCCTCCGCTGGTTATTTTAATGAGAGTGCTCTTTGCTCAGCCTCACATGCCTCTTATTACTACCCAGAGAGACAGAGGGCGGAGAAGTGGGGATGATTGAAGGAATGAATAGAAAACAGAGGCAGGCAGCAATTGAAGATGTGCTTAATAAGTCTTCATCTTCACTTTCTTGACTGCCTCTTTAATGAAAAACATATTGCAACTCGATCCTATACGATTACCTTGAGTTTTTCTAAACTGTATTCACACCTTGCCAGTTGTGGCTCCTGCATGTGCAGCAAAAGCAACACT
>JAPTGW010000005.1:33977834-33989119 GCA_029814545.1 Apogonichthyoides opercularis
CCTGGCTTTTTTTTTTTTTTTTTTTTTTTTTTCCCCTGTCTGCTCAGACTAGAGTATGCAGAGTGGAATTTTATGGTTCTTTATGGGACGTGAATGGAGCGTTGGTTGGTTAGGAGGGTGTGGAGAAAGGGTGATAAAAGACCTCGTCTGTTTAAATGCATTTTTATTATTGCCTGTTGTGGTGCCAGCTAGAGGCATGTGTTGTAATTCCCACAAGTCAACACCTGACAAGTCTGCCTCAATCGTACGTGGTGGCTTGTATCAGTTGTGACGCGACACTGTGCATGACTGGTCATTGAAAAATCCAGACATGTTACAAATATATGCAGAGCACCTGTTTTGATGTGTGACTGTGTCATGTCTTGAAAGACACTGTCGGTGAAATTGAAGCATTTCACCCACTGAATTGCACTTTTACACTTCCAGCGCTTTGTTAGTATATTCATTTTCCCGTTTGTCTTCTCTCATGTTGCTTTATTTTTGTCTACAGGTGGAAGTGAAATCCAAAAAGGAAGTGTCTTTACTGGATCTAGATGACTGTGAGTCTTCACTAACTTATTTAATCATCTTAATCAACCAAATGTTGTCTCTTAGGGTAAAACCAGTGTTATAACAGTGGTTCACATGTTTCAGACCAGTCTATAGTATTAAACAAGTCTTGCGCTCACTCTTTTATTACTCTATTGCAATTTGGACAATTTCAAATGAAGAAAAATCACTAGTCTGGGTTTGCTCATGACACTATATTTCGAACACTAAGCCTGGTAACACGAGATCTTTTTTTAAAAAATGGGCATGAATGCAAAAGCTTTCTGATGACGTAACTGGATCTGTGCAGTTTGAACCAGTTGCATGGTCACTCAAAAAACAACAACAAAAAAAAAAGTTCTTAATTTTATCCTGAATTCATTCTTCAACATAACTAAACAAATAAATGTAAACATCTATTTGTAGCTTGACCTACTATGATCTAAGTCATATTTATTTTAAGTGTAACTTTAAAGCAGCTCTACTTGGAATTTGATAATCCCTCTATTTATCCCCTGCCCCCCAGTGGTTGAATCCAAAAAGACAATGTACACAAGAGCAACAGACTTGATCCCCCTCTTTTAACCCTTAAAGACACAGAACTATTTTTGTGGCGACTTCCAAATAAATTTTCTTCTTTTTACCTTTCCCAAATGATTCCTCATCATTTATTCTAATCTGATCCCCTGCATTTTTGAATTTTCAGTTAGTCAGGTATTTTCCTGTAATTAATTTACTGATCACATGATGTGCATAGAGTAAATCAAAAAGTGGAAGAAAAAGGTGACTTTTGCAGCAAAATATATCATTACCTGGATTTAAAAACAAGAATCTGCAGCTTACAAGCCAAAGTATATGAGAAAAACGGGTAAACTCCATTTTACCCAAATTATTTAAAGGTACTGATAGGATTAGTGGTACAAAAGTTATTAAACAGATAACACCAGTAGATGCTTTTGGTAGCTGGCAACTGTTTCGGTCATTTGGGGATAAGATTTGACCAGTGTACACAGACTGAATGAACTAAAGGCAACACAAACAGTAGATAACACAAGGGTTAACTGGAGTTGTCAAACAAGAAACTAGGAATGATTTTAAAATGCTACATGCTACATTGTACAGGTGCTTTAATGTGTAAAAGTGATCCTTTCCTTTTTGCTTGTGTTGCTCAGTTTCCCCTCCACCCACAAATGCACCAAAGTTCTCGGTCCTCTCTCCGAGCCTGCTCTCCGACCTCGAAGGCCTGTCTCTGTCCAACATCTCCACCGCCATGACGGTTAGTATGCTTGTGTGTGCGTCTGCGTTAGAAACACACAGGGCGACATTTCCTCCATCAACTTCAGCTGAGAGTCAATTGTTCCTTTGTGTCTGACACTGACAGAACAGCAGAGCCGCATATGAGGTGGTGAAATGAGCCTCTCTCCCTTGTGGAACATTTCTGCTCCAGACACCAACTATTGACCTTTTCTGCCTTCTTATATTTATAGCCAGTCAGGACGCTACAACTGCTGTCCCTGTTTCCTGAATCTCTTATAGTCTGTCTTTCTCACCCTTGCTGTCTTTTGCTCTTCCACACCCTTGAACTCTATTTCTGTCTCATCTATAAGTCCACCCACTCTGTTTCTCTCTCTCTCTCATCTCTCTCCTCCTCTCTGTCACCTTCCATCTCTCTCTGTCAGATGTTGTGTCCCTTGTGTCTCCGTGTTGTGTATATCTGATGGTTGACCTTTCTTAGTGTGACGGCTCCTTTCTCTCCTCAGTTTGCGAGCGGCTCTGTGTATTTTGTATCTTGTCTTCCCCCTGGGAGGAAAATGTCCAGACCATTCTTTGTGCTGTTGCTGTGTCTATTTTGTGCGTCAGAGATATGCTGACGGTAAACGGCAGTCATCGTAGAGATGTTAAGATCAGAACATTTTCAGTCATTTTACAGGCTTGGACAATTATTTTTCAATATGGATTCATTTATTGTATGCAAGTGGACAAAGAAAAACAAAGTACATTTTAAATTTTAAAATGTTTTATTAAACAAATAGATTCCCCTAAAGGTGAATTAGTGTGACTTTGTCCAGAAGGATAAAGTTTTTACTTGTCTAACATCTTGACATCTACTTGATTGATTGGCACAAAGTTATGACATTTATCCTGACTATTGAATGATTTAAATCTCTGGTGCATTGATCCCCACAGGGTGGATAGTAATGAATGATCCCACAGACATGTTGGCATGTTAACATTTGTGCCTCACAGAGATGTGCACAGCTACGACTCATGTAAGATTAGTTAATTCACTGTTTCTTCTAAATTAACTCCAAATTGCAACTGTATTTAAGAGGTCTTACCAATCTGAAACATAGAGAGTACATGCTATATGGTCACCTACAACAGTAAGTATATCTCTAGCTCAAAAGTAAATCTATTAATTTGTCAAAAAGGACAAATGTGTTATGTGCACCATGAATAAAGGTATGTATTGTTCACTGTAAAATATGTAAAAGAGAGAGAGAGGAAAAAAAGATCAGAAGCAGCGCTGTTTATTGTAGTCATTTACAGACATTGAGTGTTGGTGCATTTCTCAACTCAGTATTAACTTTGTATATTTATAATTGTTTAGCTGTACATCTGAGCAGCTGTTTAATCCTCCTCTACGTTGTCCCAGCTCTGGTTCCTACATGGCGAGTTACTCTATATTCTAAGTCTGCCCGTCAGACCTGCCTGCCTGTCAGTCAGTATGATTGACGGCTGCTCTCAGACCAGCGTTTATGCTGCACGAGTCTTGTTAGTCTGTCTCTCCTCCTCAGGTGAAGGCCAGGGAGTAATAGAGAATAGAAATGCAGATTAGAACAGGGAACTTTTTGCACATCAACATCTGATTTAGAGTCAATTCTATGCATAAATACATGATGGGCATCGGGATTCATAGACAAGGGTAAATAACCTCACCTTTATTCACACATGCCCCTCCCCTTAGCTTTGGAGACGCATGCACACGCTTACATATCAGCTCTCTCGCATATATATACACACACACAGGTACACACACACACACACACACACACACACACACACACACTGGCCCCTGTGTCATTTCTATTTCTCAGCAATCTGCCCACAGAGGCAGTGAGTCTGTCTCAGCTGAGCGCTCGGGCCCTTTTAGAGAATTACTGCATGGTTATCAAAGGCATTTAGATTAACCCTGGTCACTGTCTTTGACCCACCTCCTCTTCTGTCTCCTCCCCCTCTCCCCAGTTTCTGCATGCTACCGCTCTCTCTAATAACATTTTGACATTAGAATCTCTCACAAATGCCTCTTAAATCCCCCACACCACTCCCTCCTACCCTAAACCTCTTCCGACCGCTGTCCGTGTGTGCGGCGGGGTGGCTCCGGCTGATAACTTTTCATTCATAATTAGCAGTCAGCGAATGGGGCTGCGTTGGGGGGAAATTGAACTGTCAGCGGCCGGGCGCAGGGCGTTTGACCCCATCACACCCAGAGGGGGCCATCATAATTTGTTCATTTGGTGTCCATCAGGCGGGCGCCATCGTACCCCCTCCTCTCCCCTCATCTCCCTCCTCACCCTCCTGACCTCCCCGTAGTGGGCGCTCTGGGTTCACGTCTAATTATGAATCAGCAGGAGGACCCCGAGCGCCACGAATATAGCAGCCTCTGCCCTCCAAACCTCCCGCTGCCACTCAAACTGTGGAGATTGCCTCTTAAATAGGAATAAATGTCCTCGTGGAAATAGCCAGTCAGTGCATCAGCCTACGCAGATGTGAGGTAGTTGGCAAATTTTTGTGTTTTAACGCAGCTGTTGCTCAAATTCCGTCTGTATATATTTCTGTGTAGTCATTTAACCAAACCTTTACCCAGTCTGTCCACCTTTTCACCTGTAAATATTATTTGTGTTTGGAAAATTCAACACGTAGTCACAACAACGGTGATTTGATGATGTTTTCTTTGTCTGTTGCTGAACTGTGACTTGAACTTGTCTCAGCAAGCACTTTGCAATGCAATTAATGTAAGTACAGTAAACGAATTGGATCTTTAACCCTGAATTTAGATTTTTGTAAATATAAATATGCTGTCAGTTCTTTTTACAAACCTGAGTTTGTAGCAATGAGCACTGGATTATAAAACACCTTCTTGGTTTGATATTACAAGCCATTTTAGGCTTTCTGCCTCTCCCTGCACCTTTACTGTTTTATTATGTCTTTGATTAATGTTATGTATGTGCTAAATAAATAAATAAATAAATAAATGAAATTAAGAAAATATTGTGCAGCATATAAGACGGTGGACTTCAGTGCTGGTGTAACATGATATTTAAGCATTCTCAAGTCTTGTTCAAAGAATTTTAGCAGTCCTTAAATTTCTATTTGTATTATTTTGTCTGCATTTGATGCTGTTGAATTTCTAAGAATATTTTAGACTTGGCACCAACTGTTGGTAGTTATTAATGATAGTTACAAAGCTATATGAAGGACACTACTGTTGTTGAATATTAGTCTTCTATTATTGCTAATGTTCTTTAATGAAAAAAATTCAAAATTAATCATTTTAGAATATCTAATTTACTGACAAATTGGCATAAATGAACTAACCTCTGTCTATATGCGCTGGAGAGACTTCTTGTTACATTAAAGTAGTTTTAGATGGTGTAGTAACATTTACTTAATTCAATTTGCTGTCAAGGTCTTTCTGACGCCCCTCAATTAATTGTCATCTCCTGACTGAAAGGAACAATTAGGCCTTAAAGTCAAACACATGTCCCTTACTTTAATCTTCACAACTGTTGTATAGCATAATGAAATCCTGTCGCTGATGTTTGAGACAGACAGTGTCTGAAAAACAGAAATGGATTTTCAATATATGCCCACACATCTCTGAGCTCGCCACACCACTTTCTTTTAAATTGGCTTTTTTATGCACACGGCACAAGGCTGCCCAGCTCCGGTTAGCCCTTTTGAATATGTCAGCGGGATTTTCAGGTCATTTGCCAGAGAGGATGCTGGGAGCGTAGCGTCCGGGCTCTGAAGGTGACTGGTGTCTGTGTCATCCATCACAGGAGCTTCCTTTAAGTTGATGCATAATAGAGCCTCTCAATCAACTTCCTCCCTTATTGTCACCTCGCTCGTTCCTGTCCAGGATGGCGAATGGGAGCCAAAGGGAAAAAAAAAGCAGACTGCCAGAGAAGTCAAGGTTACATCCCTCTTCTTCTCTTATTTACACTTGAGGTGTTATGGGCTTATGCTGTGTAACAGCACAACAATGAATGAAAGGGTGAAGGGGTTGTGTGGGCACTCGTGTCAGGCTTTAACTGTCCACTGTGTCAAATTGGTGATAATAAGTAGTTTGAAGACCTGTCCTGTGTCTGTTCCTCCCTCCTGCCTGCTCAGGGCGAGGCGACAGACAGGACCTTGAAGTAGGATGTGTCTGTCAGGGAGGTAAATCTCTGTTGTGATGGGGTGGCAAACATTACGGCCAGCTTTATCGACATCGACTGCTCTGACACATCCAAAAGTGGCCCAATAAATTTGCAGGCTGGCGGTGGCGTGACGGGCAGTTGTGAGGGCACCGCAGCGTTACATCGTAGAAACAAATGTTTGTTTGACCTCTTTTACAGATGCTCCAGCAGCCCGGGCACAGGAGACGCCGCTAGGTCGTCAAGGGGATGAGGGGATAGTGCTGTTGACTGGGGGGAAGGGGAGGAGGGGTTATTCTCTAGTCATATGACCAGGCCTGGCTATTGCTTGAAAATGCCTATACTGCTGAAAGAAACAGACATTTTTTTTGTATTACCATACATTTTTCAGAAATTATCCCGCCATATTGGTGGTGCTGTTGTCTTTTGCACACAATGTATAATTTCTGCTGCCAGGGGTTTCTCAGTCCAAACAGTATTAAAATGTGAAATAATGTGGCAATTTGGGTGGTGTTTTTTTCACACCATTGCCAATGAAAACCCATCTGTTATGACTGATATGAAGACAGAAATCACTTGTTAAAGATGTATTCACATTCGATTGTGTTTTGGCATTAACATTATTACAAGGGATATGACGGATATGGGATGTTTGAAGAAAATGCATATCTTCAGTGTCTATTACATTGAATGAAATGTGTTCCTCTGAATTTGAATGGTGTTGGAAAAATATAGTGCATATATACTGTATTTACACAAGTCTACAAAATATTTTAACACAGTCCTAGTGTTTTTAAATATTGTAATGGGGAAAATTTTATAAATTGTAATTTTAAACAGTCATTTACTAAAAATAAGTAAATTTTTCCAAGCAAACGCATTGATTAGCACGCATTTGCAAATTAACATGTCCAAATAATAACTTAAGTTGACTTGAGAGTAATTCATTACTTATATGGCTCTAAACCTTTGTCCCTTGAAACAACTGAAACATGAAACCTGTAGCTTTTTAGTCTTGCTGCTATAATAGACTGATAGTAAGTGATTTCTGCTCAACAACCTCAGCCTCTAAAGTGAACACATTGAAACTCCTCTCCACAGCTCCTGTTGTGTGTCAAACCGATTCTTCATACTCACACACTGCACGATAAGTCAGACTCCTCACCCACGTCAGAACAGTCTATCTCCACGACCAGCAGCAACAAAACAAAGTACACTAACACTCACACTGTGTGCTGTACAGTCATGACTGTGTGTTACCACAGTGTGTCTTATCATATTCTTTGTCATATTCAATTAGCATAATTACTTCACTCATTCTCTTTAATCATGTCAGTCTGTTATATATAATATCTGTTTTTATATCACTAGTAGATACTTTTCTGTATAATTATTGTCACTTTTATGACATTGTAGAGAGTATTCTGTTACTTTGAGGTGTTAAATAGAAAACTATTCGCTCGCTGAGCTCATTTGCACCAAGACGCTCTGTCCCATCTGTCCCTGTTTTACCATTGTTTCCGTGTATGCAGGCCTACATGTGCTAAGTGTTTTTAAAGGGTGTGAAAAGACTGTATTCATCTCATAATGTGTGCTGTCTCTCAAGAAGGGAACTCTTTCACTTTCATTGATGACTGAAAAAAAAGCAGCCAAGTTTTTGGAGTTTTATGTTGTTTTTAATCACTTTGTTTTGTTGACAAAGCTGCAACAGAAACGACTATTCCCATATTTGACAGAATGTGTAGCATATGTGGTTTGGCATTGTATGGCTCCACCCACCTTATCTTTCTGACAGTAGCTGACACTTGCCATCATCAAGTAATTCCACACCACTTCTACCTCCAAGGTAATGCAATTTCCTGCTTCTGGAAAAAGCCCTGTTAAAATGCCTCTGAATTGTAGGCCTCGCCCATGTAGGCACTTGTGTTTCTATTCATTAGTTGTTTTTATTCAGCCTGGTTTGACCAAGCATTCAGCCCATTTCCATCTCACCAGGCTGATTGAGGACATTTCTTAAATGGCTCCTCTTTACCCCAGAGAGTTAATGAAGGGAGGAGTGGGGGTAGGGGGAGTTATCAGCCAAACCTCAGTCACACTCAGAAGCAGTGCATTCTGGATGCTGATTGGATACGGTGAATTGCATGAGTAGAAGTGACTCTTGTATTAATCTGTGCTCCTGTGTGGATGCATTTGTGCTGTAATGTGCAAGACATCCCTAGCTGCTTTCAGTGTCTGGCCAATGTTCTGTGTACTGTGTTCCTCGTTCTACTTCTGCTTTCAGGATGTTGAATCATGCAGCGTTTAGGAGTTCATGAGGAGGATCATTAGGAATTCACCCAAGCTCGGTCATTTATTTTTTTTCTTTGAATTTTCAAATATGGCGGGGACAGTAAAAATTTTGCACACAAGAACCAAACAAAAGTTGAATTAATCCTTCCTGGTCTCTCTCTAAAATGTCCTTTCAGGTCACCACTCCATCATTCAGCCCTGTGAAAGCCTATGAGCTGCTTCACCATATGTCAGGGAAAGGTCTGGCAGCCAAGTACCATTTCCCCAGGCAGCCCTGTTTGTACCAGCCCAGTATGGTGGCAGTGCAGGTCATACTGACCAACTGCTCGGACCACAGCGTGGAAGAGATCCATATAGGGGAAAGAAGCCCTCCCAGCCTAAATATCCACTGCTTTAACACTATTGGTGAGTTTAATGAGAAAAACAAAAAAACACACACTTTATTTCATCACAACACACTATTAAGTAAAACTGTGCTATCATCATAGAAAATGTCCCCTGTTAATATTAAATGTTCTTATCATGTGTCTTTGCTGCTAAGCTGTGCCACATCAGGGTTCTGGGACTATTTTATGTTAGTTACACCATCAACCATCACTTATTAGTGTGCATATGTACATTCATGGCACATTGAGTCTTTATTAGTCATTATAATATCTTATTCTGAATTCATCTACTCAGTCATTAAGTAAGTTTTCCTTCAGTAAAACTCCCATTCACTGTTTGTTAATAACAACTTAGTTGTGCGTGAACTATGACCTTAGTGTTCGTTGCTCAGTTATCAGCAGCAGTCACTATCATATTAAGTGATAATTCATAACAACTCCTTCTCAATAAAACTCAATAAAAAACAATAATTAGAAGGTCACGGAGTGAAAACTGTTAGTTAACCTAATAGTTGTAGAATATGAGTATGAATGATTAGAATGATTAATCTGTTATCTTCATGTAAAGTGTTACTTAATATCATATCAGTGCATTTTGCGATGTGATAAAATGTCTGGAAACATGATTACCAGGTCTATAATCTTACCTTACTTATTAATTTGTAATGTATAATGATTGTAAATACAGATTAGAAATTAAAAGCAACAAAAATCCTCAAAGGGCTTAGTAAGTGTCTCCAGTATTGAGTTTGTACTTCACATGTTTGTACTGCACATTTGCGCAGTCTATATTGTCAGTAGTAGAATGGCTTCATTCCTTCTAATTTTTAATATTTGATGTTGCCTCTGGTCATCCCAGACTTTGAAATGTGTATCTATATGATTGTTTTGCCAGACAAATATTATATGATCACTATGTCATCAAAAACCTATAAGCCTGTTTGCTATTATTTCAGCAAATAGCCTATTCCCCAACCCTGACTACTGCCGATATGACTTCAGCTAATCCCTGTTCATTAGTATTGATCGGAACAAACACACACACTATCTCCATTTTTCTTGTCATTCTGTTGTATGTTTGCCTCACTCCATACAAGGCTGAGAATAGCAGTCCCTCAAGATTTTCTTTTTCATGCACACACAAGTGGTGTGTGGTGGAGCACATTAAAACTGTCAATTGTGGGGGATTGATTGGGCATTGAAGGAACTCAAGCAGCCAAACAGTGGGTAATTTGGATCGATTGAGCCTGGCTGCTGTGAGCAGGTGGCTACAGCTGGTTTGGAGAAGTTTCGGAGGATGAATACAGACAGAGCTTTATGTAGTGCTGTTTGTGTATGTTAGATAATTGATAAAACATTAAATGGTGGGTTTGGAATGGGTTTAGTGCAAAATAAAATATTGTTTGTTGCCACTTATCTTTTAGTGAACAATTGTTAAAGCAAGTATTTGACAGTTTAAAATGATTAATAGTTTAATCATTGCCTACATTCACTGACATTGTTCCTAAATCAGTTGGCCTTTTGTGTTTGTATCTACTTTGAAATATTACATTACTGCTTCACATAGTGGATTCACCAATACACCAAAATAATAATGTTAAAAAAAAAAACAAAACTAGACAACTTTGTGGCTTTTATGTGAATGAATAGGATACTGTTATTTACTTCAAAGTTAGTTCGTATTTTAGTTGTTTTGTATTCTTTGCTAATGAAAGGACATAGTCTGGTTATAGCAGTTATAAATATCAGAATGTAGATGACCACACAGGAAGATCCAATCATGACATACATTTTCATCACAAATTGTATCTCTTTCTCATACAGTGGCCACTTCATAAATAGTAACCAGCATGGAATGAAAGCACACAACTTACATCTGAATAACATGAAGTATGTCAATGTATTTAGTAGAAAAACCAGTCCATTTGATGTTGACGTTACTCCTGCACTGACGAGGTTTCTCTCCTGAGAGAGGATAGAAAGTCAGACTGGTATCATTTTGAAGCTATTGGTTCATCCAGTGAAACATAATAGGCTCGATGTTGAATTTCAGGTGCCATATTTAAAGAAAATTAAATCTATCAATTAAGTCACTGTCCGTTCATCCCTTACATTTCGGGTACACACATGTACCATATGTACAATCTGTACCTCTACACACACACTTCCCTACTTTTCAAAATATTCTGAATCTGACAGGTGGCATGTAAATGGAATACTTCATATGTTTATTCTGAACTAGGTCTTTTTTTTTTTTCTCAAAGGAGCATTTTAAGACATGTTGAATATGCTGATATTTCTCTGGTGTTACAAGCATTCTATGGACATGTGTAGATGACATAACACAGATATACAGATTGTCATCTTTACTACAGTTTGCTGCACATGACCCCAGGTTATAATCACCTGGGATGATGATAATAAAGGTGCATGCTGAAAAGAAAAATGTGTGTTTCTCTTGGGAAGGAGAACCACGTGTACATGTGCACATGAAAGAGGACATTAACAGGTTGAAAGCTGAAAGTCTAAACTTCTCCAGAATTTATTTGACGGAAAGAAAGTAAATTGTCAGTAGCAGAGTTGAGTGTTTGCTCGTGATTAACATCTTCAAAAATTCTATTTTTAGGTGTGGTATGTAGGGCTGCATGCATTAGCCATGTAA
>JAPTGW010000005.1:34044700-34056009 GCA_029814545.1 Apogonichthyoides opercularis
GCAGAGTCCATCAACGACTCCAACCCCCCCGAAACAGTTATAAATTAGCTGTTTTGTTTGATAATCAACTCTGTGCGATTCTGCCTTGTTCTTCCGTGCGCAAAACGGGCCCATTGGATGTACGCACACGCACGTACGCACACACACACGTACGCACAGAAGCTTTGACTTTTTCTGAGGGAGAAAATTACAAAAGTGAATTGATATCCAATTTTTAAGGATTACAACTACATCTCAGACACACACAAGCGCGTACACGCACGCACGCGCACATATTGCACTTCATTATGTCACACCCACACAGTCTATGCGCGCGCACAACCGCACAGAGACGCACACAGGCGAGGCAACGCATTAGAAAACTCCAAAGTCATCCAGTTTGCTCTAATCATTACAATTAGTCGTGAATTATCACCGGACTCTGACAGACGTTCCTTGTAACTCTCTTTTATTTCCACCCCGCGCTAATCAGCGGCTCTCATTACAAACGCTGATTAAACTGCAAATTACCCAGCAGCGGCCCCGTCCGCGCCTACCACTGCCTCGCTCAATATCAATTAAGTCTAGCAGCCCGTCTGTAGTCTCACAGCGCTTCCAAATGCTTGATAGTGCCACTTATTAGTTTGGAAAACTCGGAAAATACCAATAATCAACGGCCATGAAGCTGCAGGGAGAGAGCTCAGGGTTTTCCCAGCACTCAGATGCAATCACATGAGCTTTGCCTGATATAGAATTTCTCTGCTGCACCTCCTGTGCAGGCCCGGCTGTAGGCATGCAGCCAGTGCACACACACATCCATATACACAAGAACCTGCGCCATTCATTACCCACGACTGGTGCGGGAGAGAAATATATATTAGACCAGATAATATCTTTGGCGATGGAGTAATATGTGGAAGTTATTACGTGAATTAATGCATGGCAAATCTCAAATCTAACATCATTAGATAGTTCTAGTGACAGAGAAAATTAACAAATCTCTGCCCTCTTACATTAACCTGTTTAGTCTTGGTAATGTAAATTAATCACAACTTATTATAATTATTTGGCATCGGAAGGCATGTGCTGATCTATAAATCTAAGTTCTTTCCGAGCCCCAGAATCTATAGTGAAATATTAAGTTTGCAAATTTTCACACATACAAGTGTATTTTGACGCAAAACATCGTTTCACGTCCGTTCACTTAAAGGAGTCAAGAAGGCCTATTCATTTTTAATACAACAGAACAACATCTCTTCGTAAGTTGGAAAGGTGCTTTTCTGAGATTCATCATTTTATTTGCATTTCAGATTCTTTGTGACATAAGAATCAGCTGATTTGTTTTCAATATAATATAAACTCATCACTAAATCACTTCAGCTCTCACGAAAAATACATTTCAAACACAGACCTGTGTGAAAAGTACAAATGCATCATTGTTTTAAATAAATATGAAGTGAAATCAGTTTGCATTTTAGATGTCATAGCCTATTTGCACCTTATATATAAGTGACACTTTTCAGACAGTGATGAAAAATACAAAGTCAGTCATGTTAGCAGGAGCCTAATAATATTGGAAATTATGTGAAACAAGTGAAATATTTGTTTGCTATGTAATATGTTGATTTGTAATCCTTTATTTAACACAGAACAGGTTCTACTTTGCCTGTTTCAAGAAAAGCTTTAATTGCATGAGAAGAGGTGTAAATTTCCTTTCATTCAACCTTGACTTGACAGCTGCTTCAGTTAAACTGTTATGATCAGATGTGGCGAGCAATTAATACCTTTCATGTAGCATACTGTGTAGAATTAGTGTTATATTTTTGCTGAAAAAGAGAAGTGCAGATCTCAGTCTTTTACACTAAAGTTGATGCCATAATTTGCAGAAGTGTATTTGAGTAACATTAACTTTTAATGGTATTGTCAGGCGCAAAAGCAGATAGTGATGAAATATATATCTTGATACAAGCAGCCTTGAAGAGTAGTATGAAATTGATTCTTTTTCATAGATAACACAAATCAATATCAGATGCACAAAGATTCAAATGATATTGAATGTGCTGTTGTCTTACTTACACAGCTTTAGAAACCATGTCAATTGATATACTGTGTAAATAAAGAAATGGGTTGAATGTATTGTGAGGCTTATAAAACCTGAACATACACAGAGTATCAAATATTTGTTTGTATATACTGGTAGTTTGACACTTATTTAAACCAAATGTGAAAAGTCTATTTAAATAAAAAATAGATAAATGTATGGCAGAAGCTAGATCTATATTAACTCTGAAGACAGCATGTAGGTCTAGCGACATCTAACTGGTTGCTGGCTGACAAAAAGACGTCTAAGATTCTCTTTCATTCTTTTTATTTTTATTGTGTTTTCTTTGTATATCATTATGTTTTGCATTTAAATAAGAAACAAAAACAACTGGAGGTATGACTATGGACACCTTTAAATACTCACTGAGATATGTCAATATGTTATGCCTCAGAAAGAGTGAAAGGATCCAGTTTTGTGCTTTAGTGTCAAATCTGTTCCACACTGATGAAGTTTTCATGTAGCCTATAGGTGATGACTATCTGCACTTTTACTTCAGATTAAGCAACAATAGACCTACTATTTCCATTCCCCAGTGACCTGTATAGGCATGCAAATCATTTTTTTCAAATTAAGTGTGATCCTAAAATATAAGATTGATTTGTGGAATGTGGAGAAGTCATCAGTGCTTTTTCATTTTAATGCTTCTTTTATATTTTTTCTTTTATTTCATATGTGAATTAGGCTGAGTAATATTGGTTTAAATAGGCCTATGTCAGTATTTTTCTGTTTTAGACATAATAACCTTGCATCCATCCAATAGAAATGTGAATAGAGAGCACACGGGTTAAATAAATCTTAGAAGTACCAGGACTCAGAGGTGATTTTTCTGCTGGACTTGCCTGTCAGTCCTTAAACCAAACACCGGACAATGATCCACTCTCGCACATCGATTTATCTGTGATCGACTCGCCATCACTGACTCCCACTACCACACCGCGCACACAGAACCACTGGACGTTACAACAAATATCTATCATCCACAGCCATGGCAGATCCAAGAATACGGCAAATCAAAATTAGAACGGGTATCGTAAAGAGGTAAGACTGTGTTTCATTTATTCGAGGATTATTAGCCATTTAAACAAAATAATATCGCTGGCTAACATGAAGCTAAGGTGACAAGCTAACTAGCTAACGTGATAAGCTAACTAGCTTAGCCGCTCAGAATCGCGCTAACGCGGTATCAGAGAGTGTTTGACGCAGAGGTTTTACTTTAGTCCGGTGCTTCAGTCAGGCCTAGTAATTGCCGAAAACAGCTCAGCGGTGCTGCTGTACGTTTCATTTTTAATATCTACGAAGTAGTACGAAGCGTCTCTCATGTGATAATATAAACTAACAGAAGAAATAAGTAGAAGAGTTGCTGTTTGGTAGCTGGTGTTTTTGTGGTAACTAACTCGTGATGTTTCATGTTAGCTATTAGCTCCGAAGCTAATTCACTGTCGAGAACAAACATGGCATCAAACATCAAGTCGCTAATGAACAATATGCTCATCTTACTGCTGCTGAACTGTTACTAATGCTATTAAAAACAGTATAGTTGAGGCGATAGATTATTTGTATTGTGTTGTAGCTTTATGTGTAGACACTGCATGCATTTAAAAAGGAGCTACATAACTGCACAGATACAGTCTGCATTAATAGCGTATCAACATTTCCATAATAGTAGCAGCTTTGTTTTGCTTTTGAGCTTGACAAGAAACACAGAAGAATACCCAGCATCACTTTAAAGTTTGGCACATTGTTTTTGGCTTAAGGTGGCCATTACAAAAAGAAAAAAAGCAACAGTCAAAGAAGCTTCATACATGCATCAATGGAACCTGATAATCAATACCTAGATTTACTGAAAGTGTTAATTACTCAAATGCTGGTAGTATGCTCATCTTTGCTTCCTCCTGTAGTAGTCCTCACTACCTGTGATGATTTTTAAAGTATATTATATAAAATGTGGAGACAGACAGAAATTTTTCAACTATCTCAAAAGTGCATCACAGAAACTCCGCTTTTATGCATGGTATAGCTATGTAACACTCCAGGGTTCAACAGCCATAACATAAGTTTAGACCTATGGAAAAGCTGCAAAGATGAGACTCCACCATATGTAAATATGGGTCATTCTGGTGGACAGTTGCTCATCTGTAGTTTGGACTGGTCATATAACACACCCTGATGTTATCTAACATTTGTCTGTCCTTTGAACCTCACCTCTGTCTTTTCGTGCAAAATAAATCAATAAAATATATTATATTACATTACAGGATACTGTGTAGCAGAGAACATTGAATTGGCACAAGAATAAATCACAAATTCTAAACTGTTGAGTTTACTTTTGGAGTACTGGACAGTGAGTAAATATATAATGCATAATCATGCTGTATGTTTTTTTGTAGATGACACTTCATGTTTGTACTTAGATATTAATGGCGATCAGGAGAAGAAATGATTAACCTTAATAACAATGAAATGGAAATGTTTGTCCAAAAATTAAGATTAACACTGAACCATCATATAGATGCTTAAAATAAATACATTCACCACTAAACTGAAAATTGATAAAACTGACAAATAATTAATCTGTAATTGTTATCATGTTTATTGCGCATAACAGACTATGTTATTGACATTACCTGCTCATGTCAGGAAGCCCAAAGACACAAAGTAACATACTTTATTTAATTATCACCAATGACTTTCTTGTAAAATCAGGCAGGCACCTCCATTTTACTGGCAGTTACATGTAGAAATGAAACATCTGTACCCGCAGTTTACAATTTTCAGAGCTTTCATATAGCCTGTAACAAACCATTCAGCTAAAAGAGGTGTTTCCTGTATGACAAAGAATAAACATATGATTTTTGTGCTTCATAAACATAGTCCATCATGTGAAAACATTGCCAAGACTATAGATTGTCTAGAAATGTTTGTCACTGCCAAAGAGGGAAGATTGTCTATTATGCTGCAAGACTAATAAATAAATAACCCAAATCAATATCGAAGAAAATCCAGCATATGGGAAACACAGCTCACACATTACATTTTGACAAATCTGAGAGACTAGTATTAGACCAAATATAGACCTTTTGATTTATAAATAGAAGTTCCCTCTAAATTTGTACAGTGGCCACATTTGTGATACCAAAATAGAAAATATAGTAGGTATTATGAGCTGTGGTGAGATAATGGGCTCAGCATAGTAGTCGGTGTGACAGTCTGAGTGTATCTCTCGTCGATCAGGCACTCCCCTAATTCCCTCTGTCAATGGTGTTAGTGTAATGCAGTATCGATTGTGTTTTGATGAGGGTCAGATTACTAACAGGCTCCCTGAGGTGGTAATGATGGTGGCTGGATTTCCCATAGAGGATAATGTCACAGTGTGTCGAGTGTAGGAAAAACAGCAGCGTTTAAGTGCAGTAGTGTACTTGATCATCCAGGATTTAACCTCACCACTGGACTTGATGTTTGCAAAGTTGGGTATTTGGATGTAAGACATGAGATATTACATCATAGCCCCTCCAGGTCAAAAATATTACCTCAACTTGGACCCTTAATCATGCAGTTGGAGTTAAATGTACAGACTGTCATTGCTTGCCGCCTCTTCATACTCCTGCGTCCCCCTCCTTGTCTCCTTCTCGCCTTGCTCACTCCCTCCTCCCTCACTATATTGGGGTTTAGAGGAAACCTGCCTGCTCTTTTAGCCGGGTCTATTTCCACTGGCTTTCGCACATTCCAGTCAGTGCCTTTCTGCCCTAGCGAGGCGGATGCCCTTAATAAAATGACAACAGTAATTTGCCTTTGTCATTCCGGTCCCAGCACAGACTACATCGTGGCTCAAAAATACAGTGCTAGAGGAGGCGGACGAATGTGTGTGTCGGCTGGTTCTAATTCCCTTTTTTTCTATTTTCCAGAGAGCTGCCTTTTCCATTAAGCCTGAGGTGGCAGGTCTATTTAAAACCAGCCGCGACCCCACCCCTTATTCACACAGCGCTCCAAGTCTGAGAGAAATAAGAAATTAACATCAGGACTGGAAGGGGAGGAATGGACATTTTGTTATTAGACTGTCCTTCAGTTTTATTCAAATTATTCCAGCCTTCCTTTCTCCATCTTTCTCCCTCTTTGCCACTGTTTTTTTTTTTTTTTAACTCTAAACAGGTGACATCACTCATTCTGCATCAAGCACAAGAGTGAAAAGCAGGAGCTGCTTTTGCATATGGTCCCTGTTTAAATAGCTTCTTGATGGAACTGAATTAGAACGAGTGGTAATTGATGTAAAATATGACAGAGTGCTGTTGGCTTCCATGGCTAAGCAAGGAGCGGTGCAACATGAAGGGAAGGGTCTACAGTAATGTGACTGATTAATGAAGGATCACTCACTTACGCACACGCAGCTGATTTTATGAAAAATGAAATTTGTGTTGTCATTCCGACAAGCGGGCACAGCCGGAAAAAGACTATTAGTTGGGTATCATTATCAGTAGCGATATTTTCAAACTCCATTATGCCAATCAGGGTCAGAATCTGTTTAATAGATTTAGTTCCATTTGGCCCGTAATTGATAAATAATCAAAATTTATCAATGTACTCAAGCCCATTTTCACTAACAATCAAGGAAAAGAGGCCCATTTACCACCTGACTTGGTCCAAATTAGGGACTAAATTGATGATCAATTAATCTCTAAAAAGGACTGGTAGTGTGTGGGTGTGTATGTGTGTTGTGATTTAAAGCTAGTGAAAGTGGATAAAGGAGTGGGATACGTATGCGTGGTAAGGTGCGAGTTGGAAGGCATGTTGTAGTTTGTTTTTAATATGATGAGTAGCATGATGATTATGTCTATATTTTTTATTAGAGCTGCACAGTTAAGCAGAGCGTATTTGTGTATATTTAATGTTATCCTGTGCAGTTGCATCATTTCAAGACAATGTCATTTAAAGGTTTAGTGTGTGACACTGAACAGATACTGCTGTGGTGTAAAACATGCAACATGAGATGTGGAAGTAGCTTGATTTTCTTCTTTTTTTCCTTTGAGGGATCTGAATTAATCTGGTCATTTTCCTTAGTAACTGAACAGTTGGACTTATAGGGAAACAGATTTTTTAATGTAATTTTGACTTTTCATCAGTATTTAAAATCTTGATATTTGTAGTTAGTGTTTGCCAGTTTTACATACAGTGTTTTGCTGTATGTGGAAATACTTTGCTGCTTCCATTTGTCTCCTCAGTTTCCAGAACTCTAAATAAATAATTTAGATTTCCTCTGACATTGTTTAAACATATTTTCTCTTAGTGTCCTTTCAAGCAACTAAACCTCTTTTAAAAACTATTTTGACATAAGCATAATCCATTGTTATGTGACACTAGTCCATTTTTCATTCTGACAAAACGTGCATTTCCCCTATACTATATACTTGTTGTCACAGTGTATCCACAAAATAACAGTCACTTCATTGATGCTTCTTTACATATGTTGAGTCATATTGTCTTGTAGTGGTTATAGATAAATAGGATAAAAGTAGATTTCTGTTATATCCTGCCAGGCTAAATAGTTGTTCTGCATTTGCTTGCAAAGCAGCCATCCTTAACTACAGTTAAAGAATGACCCAGTTTGTGTTGATTGAACAGGCTTTTGCAGAGACTTGTATTTCTAAATCATTGTGCAGAGTGGCACATCAAGTATCAAACAGCCACTGTATTTCAGTATTTTCACATTACTCAAAGTTAGTTTAAAAATAAACTACCCTTTTGTGCCACATTAGAATTGTTCTGATGCTGGAATCCATCACTGTTGGGTATTCAGGCTTATTTTTAAACATTTTATAATAAATTCATGCAAGATCATACAGTTTCATATCAAAGCATACTTGAGTGTAGTTTTCTTCTTTCTACACTAGTACTGTGTGTTGCCCTGCAGCAGTGAGAAGGAATGATGTGTTGGCTGGTTGTTATTGAGGTGTGTATCTTACCATCCTGCGGGAGATGATCTCACTGTGTCCCCTCAGTCAGAGGAACGTTGGATAGAATGAAGATAGATGGCCTTGTCTGAAAAAGGTGACCATCAGAGACCGCCTTTTCATGGTTCAGCCTATATTATCTGTCCAGGAGGCTGTGCATTTATGTTTCATGTTTGATGGAACAACACAGTGTCAGTGCTTTCAACTAACAACTGACTACTTCCTCTGTCCCTGTTCTTACTGTCCACAGGCTGGCAAAAGAGGAGATCGCATACGTAAACGAGGCAAAGCAGCAGGAGCAGAAGATTGAGCGAATGAAAGCAGAGGCAGGAGATGAATACGTTATCAAGAAACAGGTAGGTTACTGATAATTACAGTTTTAGGTTTAGGTTTGAAGATGTTTGTGTTTTACTGTAAGCACCGTTTAGATCCATATGGACTGTTGTCACACTATCTGAGTCTTATAACTGATGGCTGCTTTGCTTTATTAGAGTAATGAAGAAAATTCTGTCTTGGTTGGTAATTTGAGTAAACCTTCGTTCATATCATAAGATCATTCAACAGTGATAATGACGAATTATGTTTTGAGAGCAGTTTTATAATGTGCTAAATGCATATATAATCATACATTACTTCAGAGGAGTTTATTTACTGACACATGCTGGTGTGAATAGATCACTGGTCCGTATCCTCCACTCTGATGCCTCACTCTGCCCATAACCTCTGTCATGTCTTTACATCTGTGCAATGAAAACAACAACGTATTGGAAATAATAACTTTCAGCATTGTCGATATGTGACAGATGTTGACAGATCGTGGATTTTTACAGGCCAGTGTGAGCATGAAAAAGCCACCAGCAAGATTAATTGTCCAATACTTTTCTATTGTGAGAAGTTGAAGTTGAATGTCAAAGTCAAAGTAATATATCAGTAAATTTGGAACTCAACATCTAGGAAATTGGAGGTGCACCTTTTACTTTTTGAGCCATTATTTTCCCCCTAAAATCAATAATTCCAGTCAAGGAAGTTAATGTTAAGAATCGGCTGCTATCAGATATTTTGCAAAACACTCTGTTGCTGCTGATTAATTGGCCAAACTAATGAATCGGCCTCCGTTTTAATATTGGCTGTATCAGAAAAGGAGGGGCTTCAAAAACAGGCACAAGAGGTGATTATGTTTTCTGGTAACATTAAAATTCAGCGTGTGTTTTTGTTGTGTTTGTTCATTCATAGAGCGGCGGCTCTGGCTGAGCAGGAGGCTTGGCTGGTGTTAAATGGGAAGATCGCTAGGCCAGATGGATTATGGTTGGAGATGAGAGGTCTGAGGCAGGATGGATTAGAGGTTTTTATTTTAATGGAATCAATACGCTGTAAGTGTCATCCTTATCCAGCGCTGATGGGATCATTCCACCGCAAAGGGAGGGCACTGTGACTTTTCTTTGTTTCAGCACTCCTCTGCTTAGTCTGCCTCACCTTGTCACATCTCGATGGCAACCAGCATGACTAGTTGTTTGCTGCCTTTCAGCGTGTCAGTTAGTCCGCCTGCCTCTATGAGTATGAGTTCATCTCTGTGCCTGTCAGTGTGTACGGCCGTGTAATGTACATGTGTGTGACCACGTCCATGTTTAGACTTTCCAGCTCGACAGAGGGCTAGGTGAGGAAGCATCTGTCATGAGTGAGTGTGTCTGACAGTGTTAGCCAACTCCTCTCTGCTCTTTAGGGTGCCAGCTGGGGGAATTCCACATTAGCCGTGGCTGTGAAAGTTACCCAGGCTGTAACACAGTTTCAGTTCCAGTTCCAGGCGTAGTAATACCTCTTTACGCCTGATCACTGTGCCCTCGGCTCAGGGTTTCTTCATTCATCCAGGTGTGCAGTCAGATCGAGGTGGTCCCCTGCTGCCCAGCTCCCTGCCCGATCGATAACTCAATAACATTTTTCATACCCCGGCTTGTTGGGAGATGTTAACCACAGCAGAGTGTATGTGGGACACTAAGGAACAAGACGACATCGAAATGCACTGAGTGAATATGCCTGCATCCAGCTGTTTGACTTAATTTGCCAAACTTGTATAATAAATGTTCAAACCTGTCTTGATTTTTGGCAAATCGATAGGTAATGGAAAATGTTGTGGAGCACTGGCAGGGGGTGTCCAGTTTTTTTAAAACATGTTGATGGGGCTGATATGTTCTCTGTGTGGTTTCAGCTGGAAGTGTTGCAGGAGTCCAAAATGATGATCCCAGACTGCCGCCGCCGGCTGGCCACTGCACATGCAGATCTGCTTCAGTTCTTAGTAAGTAATGTGTAGTTGTCACAGAATCAAATCATTCTGGTTTGGTGACAACTGATTTGTTAGCCCTCCTAAAGTTTGTTGGATATTAGCAAAATCACAAACACTTAAGCTATGACACTATGTAGCAGTGATGTTCCATAGGCGACTGAGACGTCCATTTATATTCTCCAAATGGAATCCAAAAATGACCATTCCCACTAGAATTATGAGCCATATCATCACAGCGTTTGTCAAAAGAATGTGTATTATTCAAACATTAGACACTGTGAACACATAAAATTGGGGGAAATCACTATGAAAACAGGTTGCATCATACTATCTCAAACTGTGTTTATGTCGTTCTTACTCTTGTGTAGACCTGAGCCTAGTCCTGTTGTAGACTTCAAATGGCATTTAACGCACTCTGTCATTTGACAGATGGTCTAAAGGGGGTTTAGTTCAGCTTTTACCTGTAGAAATGCACTGTTATGAAATTCTGTGATACCAATGTTAAATATAAACTCCTTTAAAGTGTCTAACACCAACTTTGAATGAGCGCCACTTTAATCAAACTTATGAAATAACCGTTAATCAGACATAAACATACGCCTGTTAAATGTTATTTTCTGATAGTTGATGTTGGTAAACATGGCTGATACTGATATATCTGTGCATTCATACTTTTACATTTCTGTGAAAACTATTCATGATCAGTTTTAGTGGTGGAGGGATTATAAACACTGTTTACTGTGAGATGGTTAATTTCTCGGCAGGGTAACAGTATCTAAATAATTTTCAGTAATTGAAGTAACTGGGGTCGTCTTAGCAAAAATTATATATGTTTGGGTTTTTTTGAGCAAAGTCTTTTTTATTTTCAGTTTTCAAATGTACAAAAAACACACATAAGTTGAACATGAAACTGTTGTATCTAGTTCCTATCCAACTGCCCTCCCACTCACCCCAAGTACTGGATCTTTGTTAAATTTATATACAGACAAACATAATATACTTATGT
>JAPTGW010000005.1:34309567-34330478 GCA_029814545.1 Apogonichthyoides opercularis
TTTAATCAGAAAGGATTGGGGGCTTTCGGGGATATACCTCTAGCAGTCGGGGGCGACTGCGTAGGCCTAGTTATATTGTGACATATGCCATCACCATGATAAAATTGGGCATACCAAAAGATTTAGGGTGTAGTGTACATTCCCTTGTCTCAGCATTCAACCTCATGCTGTCCCTTGTCAACACTGAGCATCTGTTCCTGGCATCAGCACTGTCCAGGTGTCAGGTAACAAGGCCAAGTTGCACTCCTCCAGTAAAACCCATTTAAAAGTCTGATCCATTTGGCAAATACCACATACTGTAGGTGAATACCATTACTGAACCACTTCCAGCAAAGGCACACTAACACAAACACACATAGACATACATAGCCACTGGTTGTTGGACATGCCAGCTCTGCAGTTTTCCAGCACAGACATTACACTGGAGAGCCATTAGGAATATGCTTCATCCCGCAAGTTGCCTTAAATGGCCAGTTATCTGCCACTTCTCCTCCTATGGGACAATGTCTGAAAATGGACGCAATTGTGCCTCTGCTATGCTCTTCTTTGTACTCTCTCCCTCTCTCTTTCTCATGGGATACTCTATGTAGATGGGCTTAAATGGAAGCTTTCATCTTATGTTTGTGACTGTGGTGGTTTGCTATCTTTCCACTTGTCAAAGCCAGCTCAGGAACAGATTGTCACCCACCATGTAATGCACAGGAGATGAGCAGTTTGCTTTTCCACTGTCAATTTAATACCTATTTATATGGACAGCCACTTATCCTATATGCCCCTCATTGCTTTGCCTGTTCTTGAACGACATATACGTCCTATAATATTTATATAAAAGACATGACAAAAGGTTAGAAGAGTGATGTATCTTAAGAAATCTGATCACTATCAGAAGAGTGGCAAAGGGTGGTTGTGATAAACATTGCTGATAGAACCACCAGACTGACCAATATAACCTTTTTATCATTTTTGTGTCTTTATCTTTTCAGCTTCATGAGTTTGATGAATGTCGGCTTGACATCAGTGTAAATGACAGTGTGTGGTACCTGAGAGCACAAGACCCAGATCACAGACATCAGTGGATCGATTCTATTGAGCTGCACAGGGTAAGTTATGCACACTTTTCACACAGCAGAAAACAAATGTTTTCACATTTGCAACAAATCAGTATCATCTGTTCTGAGGTTGCATTTGTGAATGTGTTTATGGTATGCATGTGTGTGTTTTTATTAGAGTATCAGAGAGGGGAGGAGAGAGAGGGCAGGAGTCCAGGGAACAATACTGATCCCTCCAAACCTGGTGCGTTGTTTTGTTTGTGGGACTCTAGGACTTACAGAGTGCGTCACGTCTTTTTAGTGCAGTGCATTGTAGCAGCAAGTGTGTCTGTGTGCAGATATTTGTTAAATCCTATAGGTTTCACCACGAGTGCATGGCTCAAACACTAGGCACACTTGGTTGAAAGCTATCTTAACCTTGGGCTTAGAGTTGGCTAAAGGTTAGCATAATCCCTTTTTACAAATGGACATTTAACACATGACTAACTCTGAAAAGGGATACAAGGCTGGCGTGAAACACAGAGGCCAGGGTTAACTCCATTTCTGAATATTAACATCAGCGTCAGTCAGCCAGTCTTGGACAACAGTCCTATCTTTGTTGCAATGTGTACATGAAATGTTAGTACACTATGACAACTTGCAGGACTGAAATACACATTCAGCTTTTAAATCCCTTTGTTAGTGCTGAGAAAGTTAAAACAGAATCCAGTGTTCAGCCACTGTGAAGGACAAAGGAAACAGGTTGCAGCCCTGCTGTAGACCACTGAGCAAATAACAATAGAGGCAGGGAAGGAAGGCTTGCAAAATGTTTATAGTTATATGCCTCACAAGAGAGACATCACATGTAAATGATGGACACTTATGTGTATTGTGGCCTAAGCAGTATTGTCTGGTATTGTGGTAGCACAATAAAATGTTGCTGTATACAGATGTGGGAGTTTGAAAGCCTAAATCCAAAGCAAGCATTCGGTGTGAGTCTTTGACACAGAGGAGGAGAGAGCAGCAACTACCACACCTTCAATCTGGCTGCCAAAACACATGCTGCTCATTTGTGATCCTTAGTTTAGGAAATCCCCCCTCCCTCTCCTCAGTCACTTTCATTGCAACACCAGGGAGCTACCATGACTCAGTCGTGTGCATGCTTGCACACACACACATACCCGACCACCATCCCACCCACAGTGAGTCACCGCTTAGAATTTTTCATCCTAGAAGGGCCCACTTCCTTTTCTTACTTGTATTACTCATAGCACTCAGCAGCCCAGTGTCTCCACGGAAACACAACACACTACAGCTAACATCTTATTTTGAGAAAGTGAAAACTCTTAACCAAATGTTTGTTTCTGGGATACTATCGCTACTATAAATAAGTCTTATGATTGTTCAATACTTAACATAAGCAACAACAGCCCTTTACATATGTTACATGTATTAAAAGGAATTTTTTTTTAGGATGATGATCTATTTTTTATTTTCATTTTGCTTAACAGCCACATATACATGGTGAATATTTATCAGGCTTTATGTTTGATTTCGTCTGAAATCAATATTGTGTGTGTGTGTGTGTATACACGTGCATACTAATTGCCAGACACATTGAAGTCTGCACACTTGAGCACATTACAATTGTGCATGCACGTGCACAAAGGTGTTTTATACTATGGAGCTGATTATCTCTAATTGTTCTTCTGATATGTATTTTTATTGAACACCACAGCAACAACAAATCCCCCTGTTCTGAGATATTTGTTTCAGTCATCAAACAGAGATGTGGGATACTGCTGTCTGTGCTGATCGAGTCAGTAGGGTAGCAGTATGTTGGCTAAAGGGCAGGCAGCAGTGACTGAAATACATGTGAACACCGGCGGAGTTACTTCTGGTTGCTGACCGACAGTAACCCCAGGCTCTTACAGATGGCGGTCACGTGTATTTGAATGTGCTGCCCCCTGGTGGCTCAAAGAGGAAGCAGTACTTAAAGGGACAAATCCCTGTTTCTCCTTTTTGTTAGTGCAGTATGTGTCACTGAACTGTACCTGTTTGCTGTCTCCATCTATTTTAAGAGACAGGCTGTTATGCAAGAGGAAAGGGGAGCCACTCAACTGTTTACTCCAAGTCAGCTGATTTGTCATTTGCCATGATCATCATCTGTAACATGTCTTGCTGCTGTTTGTCACTGCATTATTAATTATGTATTTAATCCTGAAAGCAAATTAATGATATTCTTTTAAAAAAATTCAATTTTAATCAAATTCTTTTTTGTTTATTGAACAAACGTGAGCTCTCATGTATGTTGGTATTTCTTCAAAGTATTGGCATGTTAAATCCATATTTACTTCTCTGAAACAAGGTGAGAAAAGATATTCAGTGAAAAGAGTTTAAATTAGAAAGACAACTCATTCTGAGACAAAAAGAACTGGTTTTGTGTCATTGCTGCTGCCCCTTAAAACCCTGTTGAATTGTGGTTTGAGTGATAGAGAAGCTCTATGCCATGCACGCCATTGTTTTATATTAATAATCTGAATGTATTTTTTTGAGGGGATTTGACTACTTTGTGGCAAGAGTAGTGACTTGTGTCATCTGTTCATGTGTCTCTTTAAAGGCTGATTCTGGTTATGGCTCTGAGTCCAGTCTGCGGAGACATGGCTCCATGCTGTCTCTCACATCAGCCACCAGTGGCTACTCTGCTACCTCCACATCCTCTTTCAAGGTAATATTTCTGGTTACTGTTTGCTCTTCCTCAAATGGTTAGGAGCTTTTTGTGTTTATCCACACACAAGGGACTGTGGATATTTGTAAATGTTCACACAAGCTGTTAGTTTGGTCTGTGTATATGTACAAGACAGCTTAAAGGTCTATTGACATGTAAACATTCAGTTACTAATATAAGTAATGTATGTGTGTTTTAAGTCTGTACTGCTACTTTTCAGACATAATCAAAGTGTAATCATTGTGCTTTTTTTCTGTTTTTCTAGAAGGGTTACAGCCTGAGAGAGAAACTGGCAGAGATGGAGACTTTCAGAGATATTTTATGCAGACAGGTGGATACACTTCAGAAATACTTTGACAGCTGTGCAGATGCTGTATCCAAGGATGAGCTGCAGAGGGACAAAAGTAAGTAGTAGATACCAATACAATTATTAAAGTGCAACTTCATCCTTGCTATGAGCCTAACTTAACCCACTGCTCAATTCTGAAAAGCGATGAGAATTTGCAAGAGGCGGAAGAGTGAGGAGGTGCAGATGTGTGTGTGACTGGAGTTGTTCAGGGACATCTCCTGGACTGAGAAACCCACTGACACTTTTGCAGAACCATGTCATGGTCTGAAAAGGTTGTTTTTCCCCCCACAAGCAAACATTTATGTCAATTTAAATATATACTATACTTAAATTATTTTCACTGCTATTCCTTGCTGTCAGGTAGCTGTGTTTGACTGGGGACTGAAGTTGTTAAGTGGTCTTCACAGCGACCTGACTGTCCAAAGAAAAACAGCAATTTTACCTCACTGAAAGCACCACCTGACATATCGTGATCATATTAGTTCAAAACCAAACAAATTGAGCAGCATTACTCTGAGGTAAAATTGTTGTTTTGTTTTGTTTTGTTTTTTTCTAAGGACATCTGTTAGTTTTGAATAGAACAGTATAAATATTTGATTTCTCCTCTGTCTGAGTGGAGGACATGTAGGCATCAGACCTGATTAGAGAAATTCAAATTCACTTTAACGATGCAGAGACATTTGGTGTGAAGTACCTCTTTTAACTAAGAATCTGAATGTCTAGGAAGCTACAGGACTACAAAAACTGAACTTATTGCCTACAAGACACTAATGTGTCTTGTTTTTTAACATGAAAATGTGAAAATATTTGTATTTTAGTAGAAAAACATGCTCTGAGTCTTATATGAATTGGCTTTGTGTGTGCTGTGACTCTGAAAGCAGTTATTCTCCAAGCCCCCTCACCCTCTGCCCATCTTGGCTGGCTGAACATTTGCTCATGGCAGCCTGCGCAGGGAGACTGTGGATGGCCACAGTGAATGAAGCACTGCTTTTGTTCTCCTCACCTCCCTCTCTCCCCTTCTTGCGCTCTCTCTTTATCTCTCACCCTCTCTCCATTCTAAAGATGAAACCAGACCATTGTCATGTTGTCCAGCACAGCAGAAGTCTGTCAGTCTGATGGCATGCCGTACTGTAGCTGAAAATGTGAATGGACATTTAGGTGTTACTCTGCTCTGAAGCACTGAAGACACTCTCAGTAGGGACCTACAGGTATCAACTATCTGACAGATGCTGTCTTTGCTCTGCCTTTTTCAGTTGTAGAGGATGATGAGGATGACTTCCCCAATACTAGAACAGATGGAGAATATTTGCACCACAACAACAACAACAATGGCAGCAAAGAAAAGTGTAAGTAATGCCAAAGATTTACTCATGGATGTGTTGATATCTTTGCTACACAACATTAATCATCTGTATAGATTGCTACATATATTAGTTGTATACATTGCATACATCGGTTCTTTCTCCTTTGTGCAGTGTTCCAGGCCTTGAGCCCTAAGGGAATCAATGGCATAGACTTTAAGGGCGAGGCCATCACATTCAAGGCTACCACAGCTGGGATCCTGGCTACTCTGTCCCACTGTATTGACCTCATGGTGAAGAGAGAAGACAGCTGGCAAAAGAGACTAGACAAGGTGTGACTGCTGCAGCATCTGTCTACATTGTATATGAGTCTCTGTTTTACATTGATTATCACTCATCATACACTTGGGATTCCTTTTCCCTTTTGAAAATTCATATCTATTCAGTTGATTTTAACATGCATCTCAGAGAGAGATCGGTGATGTGGCCGGTTAAAAACTAACTGCATTAAAGAAAGTTAACTTTATTTAGCCACATCAGTGTAAACGTCTGTCCAACTTTCTCTTCATCATTTAATGATTCTGGATTTTTGTGTGTATAGGAGATGGAGAAGAGGCGACGAATAGAGGAGGGCTATAAATCAGCCCTCAATGAGCTCAAGAAAAAGTCCCACTTCGGAGGACCAGACTATGAGGTGAATTCTATCTCTTATTCTTTTATCTTGTCTGTTGTTGGCCTCATAGCATAATTGCCTAAGAAGCAGAGTAAAGTTACACAGCTACGCAATTATGCTATGAGGCTAACAATACATGACACCGTTTTCAGGTTGTACAAGAACTTTTGATGTAATATGTTTCTCTGTTTGATTTATAGGAGGGCCCGAACAGCCTCATCAATGAAGATGAATTTTTTGATGCAGTTGAAGCTGCTCTTGACAGACAAGACAAAATAGAAGAACAAGTGAGAAACTGGGTTTTGTTTTTAACTTTACAGTACTAACTATTGATGTTTAATGTGTAGCTAAATGTTTGATATGAAGATTAAATCTTCGGAAACTAATTGGTTTAAGTAATTTTTTGCTGGTTTCTCATAATAAATTATACATTTGCTGTGTTGCAGTCACAAACGGAGAAGACGAGGATACAGAGATCGAGTCCCGTTCCCTCTGGAGACGCCTACTCCAGCACCGGCTCACACAGATTCTCTGACAAGGTTGGCAACCCTCTAAAAACTTTACACATCTGAAAGCTACTTTCATCATCACACCTTCATTTATTCCTGCTCCTTATTTTCTGTTTTCATGTCTTTTATGTTGACATCTCACGCTCTTTAGTTTAACATTTTCTTTTCCTCTGCTTCATCTTCATTTGTCCATCATTCCATGGGTTCTCACCTCTTCTGTAGACTCATAATCAATCTGCTCCTGCTCTGATAATCAGGGCCTCTCCCCACGATGTCCACAGATTCAGCACAGAGGTAACTCACTGCCAAGGCTTTGTCAATCACACTTCCTCTGTGCTTCACTTCTGAAGACTAAATAATATGTTTGCATATTCCTGCATAGATCTATCTAAAACATCCTCTAATGCCCTGTTTCATTACTAAACCTCATCTCCTTGTGTAGGATCAAAGCAGCATCGTAAGAGTGTTTTACAAAGACATACAACGCTGATGACTCTTCAGCACAATGAATTAAAACTCTCTCTGTCCCTGGTCTGGTCTTAAAGGTGGAAGAGATGGTGCAGAGTCACATGACCTACTCCCTGCAGGATGTCGGTGGAGACGCCAACTGGCAGCTGGTGGTAGAAGAGGGAGAAATGAAGGTACAGGACAGCTCCCATAAAGATCCAGAGCTACTAGTGTGGCAACTCCCGAATGAATTTTTCCTTTCCTGAGTGATTGATTGTCATTTATTATGATACTATCCTCTTCATTTTGCATTTTTCAGTGACAAGCAGTATTTTCCAGTATTTAACGTACTGATCATGTAGATGTTCATAAAAGATCAGTGTAGAAGTTGAGGGTTACTATATCAAACACAAAAAAACTGAAGCAAAAGCGACTTTTTTCAGCAAAATATACCAATAACTAAACATAAAAAAGCATCTACAATCTTTGCATTGGTCAAACTACATGGATTTTATTGATGAATCAATGTTGTAGAAGATGAGGGTGTTTCCATGTTCAATATGGAACATCCAAATGGGTCATATCTGATGATGATGATGATGATGATGATGATGATGATGATGAAGAAAAGCGTAGAAACTTCTTTTTCCCTAAATTATTTTATGTATTTATAGGATTACTGGTGTAGAATTTATTAAACATTTTAGATCAGTAGATGCTTGGTTTCCACCGGTTGTTTAGTTTTGTAAAAGTTTTCTGGTTAATGCATTTGAAAATATGAACTCTCGACATTATTCATGAATTTGGCATGTGTTTGCAGGTATACAGGAGAGAAGTAGAAGAAAATGGGATTGTTCTGGATCCACTTAAGGCTACTCATTCAGTTAAAGGGGTCACTGGTCATGAGGTCTGCCACTACTTCTGGGACACTGCCTACCGCAACGACTGGGAGAGTAGGTTTTGATCTAAATCAGCATTTAGGACAGTTCATTAAAAGCATTATATAAAAATGAAATGAAAATGTGTTTCTTATCTCTAATACTCCCATGTCGCCTGTGTCATTTAGCCACCATTGAAAACTTCAATGTTGTGGAGACATTGTCAGACAATGCAGCCATTATCTATCAAACACATAAGGTAAGAGGGACACATTCAATGTCAGCAGACTAGAAAATGGACTCATGTTGAATCTGTGATGTGACCATAATAATGTGTGTTGCAGCGGGTGTGGCCAGCCTCACAGAGAGATGTGCTGTATCTCTCTGCCATGAGGAAGATCATGGCAAACAATGAGAATGATCCAGATACTTGGCTGGTCTGCAATTTCTCAGTGGATCATGATGATGCACAGGTCAGCCTACACACCTCGATTTTCAGTTTCAGAGACTCAAAAAGATCGAAAACTACAACTCCCAGCTCCTTCAAACTGATTATGTACAATATTGCTTCTTGTCCTAATCATTTACATATTTATTTTCCATATCTTCCAGCCAACCAACCGGTGTGTCCGTGCCAAAATCAACATTGCCATGATCTGTCAGACTCTGGTCAGCCCACCAGAGGGCGACAAAGAGATCAGCAGAGACAACATCCTGTGTAAAATCACCTATGTTGCCAATGGTGTGTGTGTGTGTGTGTTCTTGTTTCACTAGAAAATTGTTCATCTCCTCACCTCTACACATGCAAACTTAGTTTCTTTTTCTGTTTTTGCAGTGAATCCTGGAGGCTGGGCTCCTGCCTCTGTGCTCAGGGCTGTAGCTAAGAGGGAATACCCAAAGTTCCTCAAGCGCTTCACCTTGTACGTCCAGGAAAAAACGGCTGGCAAGCCTATCTTATTTTGAGGCACAGAGGTAGCACAAGTCCGTGTTAAATGGACTTGAGTCTTTATTCAGTTCATACTTTCCAAAAATATACAATATAAATCCCTTGCATCTTCACAATGTTTCACTTATGTAAAGATGAAATCCCTGTACAGCCTTTTCTACAGATGTCCTGCTGTCATGACCAGCTGAGTGTTTCAAAAAAGAGAGCATCTGCCCCACAATTCTTATTTAGCTCAGGGGGGTGGGTGATAATGGCTCCATCTAGTGGCTGCATTCATTATCTGTGACAGAAGAAAATATCACATGAAAATTTGATACTGAAACCACTGATATCACAATTAAAAAAAAAAGAAAAAAAGTCATGTTTAATTTTATTGCACTCTAGACAAAATACTAAATAGCTCTTATTCTAAAGCAAACATGGGGATTATCCTTCCCAAATAGGTTCTTGCAGCAGCTGCTAGTGCCGTCTTCTAGGCTAAGTTTAAAAGGATGAGTTGTTTCCAACAGATCTATTAATATATAAATGTATGTATGTATGTTAAATAAGACATTTGTAAAAAAAAAAATTAAATAAACACAGCCTTTGCTCATTTACTTAGGTATTTTATCCTCGCCATTTGTACTATAGTTATTATTTTTTGTCCATTTTTCATTTCATCATGAGCATTTTCCATCTTTCCGTTAAGCTGTTGTTGTTTGCTTGTAAATCATCTGTTTAGGGCGAGTATCATATTATTATTATTATTATTATTATTATTATTATTATTATTTTGTTTTTTTGGTTTAAAGTCCAGAGGGCCGTCATCAACCTCGAGTTTGACCCCTATGACAACAGACTTGACCTTTTTGACTCTTGTCTCTCTCATGAAACCCCCAGTTGCTGGTAGTGATGGAGGGATGTGTCGACATGATCTTTTCATATATTTAATGTTCAAAAGAAAGTTCATGTACATTACTTGCTCTGCTTTGTATTTGTGTCATTGTTAATATGTTGCAGTGTCATAGCACATGCAGTATTTTGAATGTTGGATAAGTTGTAAATAGGGTCATCAATATTTTAGCTTGGAAGCAAGCCAAGCCCAGATGCCTTAGGAAATACTGTTTCAGATGGAACAACAGGTGCTGTTAGTGCACCCTGTCATCACTAGTGAAGTGCCTCATGGCTTTTCTCCCCTTACTGACGGTATTTTTAGTTGTCCTGCAATTTATGTAGTAGATCAATAAACCAGGTGACACTTTCTGTTGATTTGGTTTCCCAGCAAAGGGTTGAAGGTCATTTTTACACATCTCTCAAGTTACAGTATTATGAAGACATCAGATTCACATACATTTATTTCACTTGATAAGTATTACCACCAGCTGATGGTGGTGGATCTTTTGTTCCATACACATACCCATCAGTATTTGGGAGATGTGCTGTGTACAACTAGATAGGAGCCGTATGCTGGCATGTTTTGTTCACTCGTGTACTTGAGTATTACCAAAATGTTTTACAACGTTGGACTTGAATGGTTGTAGCAGTTTTACAGTAAATGCAAGAAACAGAAGGATCACAAAGCCAATTTGTAAAATGAGGCTTTTGGGGCATAGACAAAGTGTAACTTTGCTAATTATTTTTGAGATTCAGAATTCACTTGAGTTATTTTAATACACCTGTGAACAGCACAAAGTTGTCCAGTGTCCTTGTTGGTATCAATGAGGATGGTGTCAATTTGTTACAAAGCTACTTTATCAGCCGTCACTTGATTGAAATACGAGTTTATAGTCGACTAATGTGGGTGAGAGACTAAGTGAAGCCTGATGAAACTCAGCCTTGCAGCTAAGTGGAAAGATGCCAGGCTGAAGTCCATTCACCTAAAGCAGACATTTCTGATGCTGAATTATTAGTTATGTGAATGTAATTAGAAACACATTTCTATATGTAAATAATTTGTTCTGTACTAAATCTGTGGGATCAACTTACAAATGTACTGTGACAACGTGGCACTACTTTGCCCTGTTTGAAAAGTGAAATAAAAAGTTCATCCTCTCTCCTTTTTGTAATTTTTATTAAAAGACAAGGTTATTAAGTCATTTAATTTAAATAAACATTGTCATCCATTTAATACCTTTTCACATCCAAGACATGCCAAGGGTCAACTTTTTCAAAACAGGTAAGACCACCTCTTAGGTCTACTGGCGTTCCAACATGATGACGCAAGAATGCAGTGTGCAGTCACTGGTGCTTTAAAACCATCCCAGTGTTGTTAAATCCTGGAATCACTCTGCAAACAAATGTATTAAGTTAATTTATATGGCTTTGATTTTCCATTGTTCTTCCAATTAACACAAAGAAGCATCCAGCCTGTAACAGTTTGGCAGAGTCACAAACCGAGTAGTCCCACAGTGAGTCACTCTACAGTATACACAGTATACAGTGGCAGCTTGATTCAGAAAGGGTTGTGCAAGTATTACCCTGCAGTCCATGAACACTTTAACATTGACAAAGTACATCATACATTCAGATGGAAAGTTGGCATTTTAATATTTGACCATCACAGCTCTATCTTAAGATTTTGGCAAGTGCAAGGCTAACCCATCTGAGAACTCAGATGTCACAGCTGTCAGAAAACCTCAGAAGTTCACTATCTTCTTCTGTTTGGTAGAGAAGCGCTTAGACACCAGCCTTGCAACTTTTGAGAGGCACAGGGTTAGTAGTTCAATTGTGCAGCATGGCAGATTTTTCCCCCCCAAGATTCAATTGTGACAATCATGAAGGATTTCTCAAAGTGCGGTATGTTAGTGTCACACTGTTAAGATGCAGACAAATGGCACAAAGTAATAACCCACAGAGTTGAAACCGCAACATAAAATCACTTGAGTGACCCACAAACAAGTGCACATCAGCTGTGGTGTTCAGCATGTGTTGGGTCGGGTCTTTATTTTCCTGATCATCAGGACCCACACCACTCTTCAGGACTTCATTAGATGCTTCAGTCCCAGTAAACCTGGACAGCCCCTTCAGTCTGACTGAGGCCAGACCAGCAGCAGGTTTTGTCACGCAGCTGTCTCTGACTTTGATGACTGTGTTTCTGACAGATTTGTTCTAGATCTAGAAAGGAAAAAGATAGGTTAGCACTCACTAGGCAAGTGAAAAGAACGATAAGTGTGTATGTAGAGGAGCTAACCTGTTGTGGGTCATGTGGCTTCTGACGAGGTGTCCAGCAGCCAGAGCTGCCATGAGGGAGAGTTCCCCTGCCAGGACAGTGGCACAGACCACACGGGCCAGCTGTCGGGCGTTCTCACCCGGCTGCTGTGAGCTGGTACCTTGTACGCCAAGCATCTGGAGACAAAGGGTACAATAAATTAAACAGGAACTTTTTCTATCAGCAAGTCATTGGTTATCTTTCCTAGAAATACAGTCAATAGAGACTTAACTTCTTAAAAAGAATCTAAGATTATTTTGTGGTTGTAAAGCTGAAGTATTCCAAATAAAACGTAAAAAAAAAAAAAAAAAGCTGACTTTAAAATATCTCACTTATGTGTAAATTTTAGTGAAGTAATCGTAAGTATAGAAGGCTGTACCTGTAAACAGGCCTGCTGTGGTGGTAGGTTGGTGCCTCCTCCCACAGTTCCCAGTTCTATGGAGGGCATAGTGCAGCTGATGTACAGATCCTCTCCTTTGGGACCAGCAGGTTCCATCTGGGTGATGCAGTTGGAACTGCCCACCGTCTGAGCTGGATCCTAATCCACAGAAAAGAGAAACACAGGGTAATGTTTTGTCTTCATTCTGAGACAACTGCAAATTGTCAACAGAGTTTATAATCTCCAGTAATTTACGTACTTGTCCACAAGCAATATAGATGGCTGTTACAATGTTGGCAGCATGAGCATTGAAGCCCCCTATACTTCCAGCCATGGCCGAGCCCACTAAATTCTTGTTGATGTTCAGCTCTACTAGAGCAGCTGTGCTGCTCTTCAACACCTGCACAGACACATTAAGAGGGTGTTTTAGCAAGCCAGGCTTACAAACAGCAGTACACTAAGCCAAGATAACTGCATCAACTAGGATTTGTTTCTAAATGAAACACCGATCCAAGCAGACAACTTTGTTTTAACCTTCTTTACCTCCTTGACCACTTTGGCAGGAATGGTAGCCTCACACACCGCAGACTTGCCCCGGCCCAGAATCCAGTTAATGGCAGCGGGCTTCTTATCAGTGCAATAGTTGCCGCTGACAGACAGCACCTCCATGTCTGGAAACTGCTGCTTCAGTCTCTGCAGAGCATGCTCAGTCCCCTGAAAACACAGACATGCGATGCAATGAGTGTTGACAATAATAGACATAAAAAGTACAGATCAGAAGAGGATGGTATATTGCCTCGTTCCCCACAAAATATAAACATGCTACTTGTATTTGATGTGGACTTCACTGAATTTACCCACCTACAACAGAGAAGTCAAGGAGTTGAACTCATGACAACAAACAGTGCAATGCACAACACAGAAAAAAACTGAATGGTTTGCTGGTTATACTCTGGAAACAAAATGATGAGGGGCGGACAACAAGACCCCCCCTCTGCAATTTTATGCCTCAGGGATGAAAAGACCCCCAGTCATGACAGACTCTGAAGAATAACAGCCCATTTGTGGACACACAAATATCTGTGTATTTTCTCTCTTACTACTACTACACAACCTTGGGTCATACCTTGGACAGCATGTTCATGCCCATGGCATCTCCTGTCTGAGACTGGAAACGGATGTACAGGTTTCTTCCAGCTAAGCCCACCAACACCTTCTCCAGACGAGCAAACCTATTGAACAGATACAAGTTTATTTTCTGCACAATTATAGCTGCTGTTTCTTAACACGTAAAACACCCTTTTAATTACATCGTGTTTCTACAAACCTGCTGGTTTCGTCAAAGGCCTCTTGGATAATACTAAACCCCTCTGAGGTCTCCAGCCAGACTTTGGCCTCTGCAGCCCGGCAGGCGGAGGGCAGCCTCACCACAGGACCCCTGGTCATATTGTCAGCTAGGATCCTGCTGTGGCAACCGCCGCTCAGCTGGACAGGAAAAACAACAGAGTGAGCACGGCATACATTTGCATAGTCACCACAGTAAGTTCTGTGTCACAATTATATCACTTACAGAGAGTGCTCTACATCCTCTGTTAGTGCTGGCTACCAGACAGCCCTCAGTGGTCGCCAAAGGAACATAAAACTGTTTATCGTCCAACAGAAGAGGACCTGCCACTCCCACTGGCACTGGCATGTACCCAATGACATTCTCACATGAAGTGCCCATCACCTGCAGGATGACGACACAAATGCTCAATGTTAATCATGACAGACCTGCATCATGGTTACGTAAACACTATGATTCAATTGTGATAAGTTTTGTGAAAACGTTCACATGCAGACTGGACCTTAGAATAGTCATAGTCTTTATAAGGCAGACAAGCCAAAGCAGAAGGAACAGGTAGTTTGGATGAAAGCAGCTCCCTCCTGATGGACACCCCCCTCTCTGGACTCTCCAACACCACTTCAAGCTTATAGTTCATGATGTTGCGTGAGGTGACAAGGTTCATCACCTCTGTGTCACTAAGGAAACGGGCACCCCTCTAGAAAGCAAACAACAACAAACCAATTAGTTCTTGAATCCTCATTTAAACATGGCTGGCTTGTGTGTTTTCCATCTGATCCTTAAACTGACCTGAGGATCAGACAGGATGGCCATACATTCTTCCAGTGTCCGTGGCTCTAAACTGGAGTTATACTGAGAAACCGTTTCCCCTGCACTTGAAACACTGTTTCCACACTCTGCTCCGGCTGCTGGAAGTGTCTCTGGAGTCATCAGGAGAGATAAAGTTCATGTTACTATGTCACTGTGCCACCCCATCACTCAGCCCAGGGATCAAAATGTCACAAAGTCTAGTCACAGAACACTTTGCCCCTCCTGCTCACTGATACCCCACCTATCCAGGGATTAATTTGGAGTCTTAACTTTCAATCTTTTCAAATATTTGTTTAAAAAAAAAAAAAAAACAATTTTTGAGAGAAAGACACTTGTAAAGAACATATGTGAGAAATTTGAAAAGAATCAGGTGAAGAGTGTCAAACAATCAGTTGGACAAAAATCTCGGTCAGACAGCAGGATGGACTGACGGAAACTCATCTTTTGTTTTGGGACTAAATGTCAAAAAGGGAAACATTTCACTGAAACATATTAAGTGACATTTCACTTAAAGTATTCTCTATTGTTAAGATTACAAAATGTAGTCCTCAGGCAATGGCATCATGAACCCCAAAAAATAACCAGATAAGAATGCAGCAATGCACTGTTGGGTACAACACATATAGAACGTACTATGATACTGAGTCTCAGGTACAAGAATGTACTCGGTACGCTTTGTCTGCCAGCGCCACAATAGGCGTTAATGCCGAAGCTAAAGATCCAAAGTTGAATGGTAGGATAAAGGAATGGAGCCATTTGTAACTTGGGGAAAAAAGCACTACTGTAGCCTCACTTCTAATACTTGGACACTGTTTCTAGTTTTTCTGGTTTAACACAAGTTAAATAGCTAGATAGATAGATATTACTTACATGTTACTTTATAATGTAAGAAGTTTGTCCTGCATAAAGTATCACTTGAGCATTATTTCAACACTTTATAGTTTGTGATTATACTGATGGTAATGTAGCCACGAACAACTCCTTTGGCCTGTAGCTGTTTAATCCAGCAGTGATAAAGCAGCTTCATGATAACGCCTATGAAGATCACTAATGTTAGATTGAGTACAGCAGTTAAACAAAACAGAAACTGAGACCACAGCTGGACATATGACTCACTAGATTTCACCAGGTCACAAAACCCAAACGTCTGCCAACAATATTACACTAAACAATGTCTCCTTGAATTCACACAAATTTCATGGGTGACCTATTTTGAACACAACACTGAGAATTTCAGCAAAAGATGAGAGGTTTTCATCCTTCAAGATGCATCATAAAATGGATCACCAGGACCAATTATAAACCTTACCCTTGTTTCTGTCTGCCTCTGGGGAAGACTGTGGGCCTGCCACAGCTGCAGAGGTAGGAATGGTTGCTGGGCTACTGTTCATAGGGACATGGGACTTTGAGGTTGGAATGTCTCTCCTGCAAAACTCCCCTCCCATCCTGTGCTTCTGAGAGGGAATGGAGCCCATAATGGGGCTCTTCAGGGATAAGGAAGACTCTGCCTCAGTTTGCTCAAAGAAGACATACTTCATAGCCAGGAGCAGGGCCAGGCTGAGAGTTATCACTTGTTCCAGGTCCATACTGATGGCAGATAAAAGAGAGAGGAACAGAGTCATTTGCCTGTCGATTCCTAAAGAGAACCGATATGACATATTATAGAAAAATGTATATTCCTCAGTTTCTGTTTTTACCTGGTGAGATTAAAAGGTCCCATCCCTATGGTGCCATCAGGGTGCAGTGTCTTAGATATACGCCCTTCAACAGTGCGATTCTGTCCTGGATTCTCAGCTGCTAGCCTAGTGTGGGCATGGACCAAGGCGAGACCCAAAGACTGAGTAGTAAAACATAGAAAGGCATAAAGTTTAGGCAGTAAACATATTTTAGTTTTGTAAAAATTAATTTTAAAAAAGAAATTTCAGCTAGTACTTTGAACAATCTTAAAGCATTTTGTGACTCTTCAGCATCATCAAACCATGAGGGAATTTCTCACCATTATAATTTTAACCCTCTGGGTAACAGGGTTGGGCTTATTGTCTTCCTCTTCAGCCAACACAGGGGAAAAGTGCCAGATAGGGCGACCCTCGCGATTTTCTCGCGACAGCTACAAGCACAAATGAAAATAATACTTGTAAGACGATGGCACTCACTCCCATTTCTTTTTAAAAAGTAGATATTATTTTTACCTCCAGAACGAGAGAGACACATGCAGGAAAGAAGGTCATGAAGACAAAATAATTGGCCAGAACAGACATGCATCCGAAGCAACACATGATCTCTAGTTGAGGCACACCTACAAATCAAAAGAGGAGAATGCTTATTACAAGATCATATTCAAACACTCCTTTTGTTTAAAAGAATTAAATACAACAAAATGTTTGCATTCAAGTACTCCTTACCAGACATGGTGCCAATTCCAATAACCAGACACTCAACCAGAGCATCCAGGGTGAAAGTGGGGCCCAGAATGGCCATGCCCTTAGAAATGTTCTCTCTAACCTCCTCCTGTCCACAAAAAAACAGGGAAATGATACTAGGTAGTGGCATCTTAGCAATATCTTAAATATGATTAACTCAACTGGATCTTAATTCAGTTACCAAAGATGTCTAAAATAAGCTAAGGTGTGTGGCAGTACCTGAGAGTGTGAGCTGAGGGCAAATTTGGCCAATGCACAGGCTTTGGAGAGATCGATAAGTAGAAGGAAGAATGGTAGGGCTTCACTACAAGGACAGAGTCAAATGACAGTGGAACATTACACCAAAGTCCATTGAAATTGTTGAAATCCCACAAGTTCTTCTGCGAAATACCAGTCAATGTAAAAACTAAATACATCTTAAAATGATTTAAACACATACAACAGCTTCATCAACAGTGGTAATCCTGCAAGCTTTCAGTAACAATCTATTCTAAATGAACATGACACTAAAAACCCAAGCACATCCAACACAAAAAAAGACATTACATTTTTCTAAAAAGCCTCTACATCATAAAGAAATTATTAATCTGTTGTTCAAATCCTTTAATAATGAGCCTGATTTACCCATTTCCACCAGTATGAGCACACTGATGTGAATGGGAGCAACACTGGGTTCAGTGTCTGTACCAAAGACACTTCAAATGTGGGACTGAAGCACCAATCGTTTTGTGGACACTGAACATAAACCTCTGTCATAATAGTCCATGCGAGGGTATTGCTCTAGTAACTACTACAATAAAACACTCCCTCAACACAGAGTGCTACTCATTATGTAGTGAAAAATCATTGCATGTTTTACTAACAGTCATTACTACATAGAAGTGCACACAGAAACACTTACTTGAGGCCTGTTAGTTCTTTCCCAAAGAAGTGAATTACCACTGTGCTGAAAACAAAACTGGAAAATACTGTGAATAACCCAGCAATACCTAGGAGACAGAGAAAAATATTAAAATACCATCTGTGGCAGACTGATTCAAGTAAATAATATTTTAAAATAGAGTATCAGTGAGTCAAATAATAAGACCCAGTGCTGTTAAAGTAAAATTCAACAAGCTACATCTGTTTAACATCCTATCTTACTGACCCAGTATATATTTGGATCCCAGTTGGCGAAGATTCCTGAACTGGAAATAGATGTAAACGATGGCCATACAGCGTGTGATAGTTAAGATTACAATGTCACTGCTCTGAGTTTTCTGTTAGGAAGAAAGTCACAGATAATTAATAGCTGAACAAGAGTTTAGCAAGTTTGTTTTTGTCCTCAATACGACCATGGAGACCCGCTCACCTCCTGGAGCTTTGGACACTCATTCCAGCTGCACACCTGGTTGGTGGCTGCCAGGCTGTTCATTGACATGAGGCAAACCGTAAGAGCGAGGGTACCCACTATTACTTCCCATGGATGGGAAGCCACGAACAGGCCGTGGAGCCTGAAGAGCCGTGCCAACATGGTCTCAGACAAGAATCCTTCTGCCTAAGGTCACGGTCTTACCTGTATGAGGAGAGAAAGGTTCCGTTAATTACGATAGAATGAGACCAAACGTGATAAACTACGGTTTCCCCGAATCACTGTGAAACAGGGGGTGTAGGCACGTCCATTAGGTAACATTTTACTATCTGTATAGTGTATAATTACCGTGTTACATGTATCGCCGTATGCTAGCTAATCATCTGTCCATTGTCACGCCACAACATTTTTTTACCGGTACTCGCCACAACAAAAATGTCGTTTTCCCATAACGCCAGGCACGGTCTTGATATTATTCTATAAGTAAAGAGGTAATTTCTCTACTTTTGATGCCGGGTGTGGCCGAAATTGGTGTAGCTTGCTAAAACTAGATGTTAGCTACTGCTATCAGCTAGCATGTTAGCATGAGCTGTCACACCCAGTGCTGGGTTACTCAGATTGTCGCTAAGGTCATTTCGTTTCTGAGCGTAATAACATTTTCGTAATCAACTGCTATTGTCGTAATAATCACATAGTATGAAACTCACTTTAGTCAGAGTGTTATTTCCATAATGATACTATCTTTTCATAAATCCCGGAGCTAGCTACACTGATGTAACTACACTATGGCGATACGGAAGTAGTGACGTCTTTAGAAACGTGAGGGGCGTGGTCACAGAGGAGACAGGCGTAGCTTATTTTTAGAACGAGTACTCTCTCACTCTCACACACACACATGCACTCTCACATTCACACCACCAATCATATTAATAAATACATTATAAAAATCATGAAACATGTGAAGAATTAGAATTAAAAAAATTTGAAGTAAGAGATTCGTTACCATGGTAACAATCATCTAAACTGACCAGCATTAGTTGGCATCAGCTGATCCGTTTTGTCTTCATTCGCTGATCATTCCAAGCACCATGGTTACATCGTATATAGTTCTGTGAATCATTCCTGCTCAAGTGGATGTCCGGGTCCACAACACAACTACAGCAAAACAACAGAGGGCAACAGTTTTAACAAAGGGCTCCTTGGGATCACTTTCAGGTTGAAAATGCTAACAGCAGAATCTGTCTGAAACTCCAGGTAACCACACACTTTGTTTCACTTCATTAACCCTTAAAGACCTGAACTATTTTGTGGCAAGTTCCAAATGAATTTTTCTCTCCATCTCACCTTTTGTTTTGACATTTATTATAATATTATTCTCTGCATTTTGCATTTTCCAGTGAAAATTATGTATTTTTTATGTATATGTATATTATGTATGTATTATGTATTTAACTTTCTGATAATGTAGATGTTCATAAACCCTCAGTGTGAATTCAAAAGTTATTATATAAAAACATAGATAACTGAAGAGAAACTGATTTTTTTCCCCAGCAAAATATATCAACTCCCTCATAAGATAAACCAGTTAGTCTAAAAAGTCACTGGTGTTGAACAATTAAATGGACAGTGTGTTCACTTACCCTGATGTGTATTAAATAGTGTGTGTTGAAACATTTAGTGTCTCATTTTTATGTTTTCTGTGATGGAAAGTGGATTAGTGTGGGTGTTTTGGTTTAGTGTGGGTGTTTTGGGTTCTAAGAAACACACTATGACTTAAAGTTTGCATTCTACAAGTTTATACCCTACTATCCTGGTTTATTTCCTACGGCGGGTAACTAATATTCATTTTTGAACTCCAACAGACCTGAAACTGACGTGCATACCACAACCAATCATTCATGTGAATGATGACCATATTCAAAGGAAACCATTTAATTGAGAATTTCACTGCCAATTCTGCATAGCTTTGTGGTTGACATTTCCTATATTAAGCTTAACAGTCCACATTGTGCATCTTTCTCCATCTTATTATTAGTGGAAGTGTCTTGCAGCCTTGGCGGAAGCTGAATTTACATATTTTTAACTTATGAAACCCACTTCTTTATTTTTCTGATGAGATTTAAAAGATAGCCTACTGTGTGTTTGTCACTCCGTCTTATGCATTTTTACTAATGGTGGATGTCTTCTTTTCTTTTTCTCTCTGGAAATGTTACCTAAGTCTTTGAGGAATCACCTGCTGTGCAACTGTGAACATCTGACTTATCAAACAGAGCTAAGAGTCATAACTTATATAGTTTATATGTGTTAAAACCCCAGTGGTGGGTGCCTAAGGTTAAATTTTAAGTTAGCCTGATTTCCATAATGTTTAGTTCCTGTATTTTGTTAATATCATGTATCTTGCTAGTCTAGTCTATAAGCTGTTATTGCAGGTCCTGTGCCACTAGGGGTCGTCATTGACTCTGCATCCTTTGTGATAAAAATGTGACACTTTCTTTCTTTCTTTCTTTCTTTCTTTCTTTCTTTCTTTCTTTCTTTCTTTCTTTCTTTCTTTCTTTCTTTC
>JAPTGW010000005.1:34687728-34700542 GCA_029814545.1 Apogonichthyoides opercularis
TTGTTTTCCAATTAATCTTATTAAAATACATAATATTTAGCACATTTAATCTCTGAAGCAGATAATTTCAAAAAAAAAAAATTGTAGACCAGTGTTTTTTATCATTATCAAAAATTATTGCAAGTGTAAGTTTAATATGTTCTAAAGATATTTAAAAAGGGAGGAAAGAGACTGGACAGGCTGAACAAAAAAAGGGAAAAGAAATGCGTTAAACAATAAATGGATGGTCTGAGTATAAATTGTGGGTACCATTACAGAAACTGTTTTATACTGTATCTACATGAATATGCGCGTACACACATGTGTGTTCACATAGACTGCATGGATTATAATCCCTGCAGACCCTGGGGCCTCGCTCTTGGGCCCCTCAACTGGGTGACAACACACATGCCTCTGATTTATGGAAATGCAGATGGGGTTTTTATTATGCCTCCTCCTGATTCACACACACACACACACACACACACTTGCTTCTGGGTTCACTGGTGGGTTCAGCTAAAGAAAGGACAAAGGAGGGTCAAACACTCTAGAAATGTGTCAACTCTGCAACAAAAATTGTGATTAGATCACGAGTGTGTATGCGTTCATCTTGTGTGCCTGTGTGTGTGCTGAACAGGGACATCTTGATATTAAATGGCTGTAATTACAATGTGTAAGAACATAATAAATTATACAGTGTTTTTGGCAGGAAAATAATTCATGTGTGTCAGTGTGGTGCCTCCAAGTGAATATGTGCCATATCTGTATCTGTACATTCAGAGGTTATGTTTGTGTGTTCACACATTTTTGAGAATGTGTAAATCTTGTATTTGCCCAAGCATATATTTGCAACACAGAGTGACGGTAAGATTTCATGCATGCCCAGTGGCATCACTCAAATTGGCATAAAAAAAATCTGGAAATACACAAACACAGCCACAGCAGAGAGTAAAATTTACAACTGAGCTTCATGGTGTTGCATTAGGGGAAAGATCAGAGGTGTGAAAAATCCAAATGGGATCACATGTGTGTTTGATTCTTTGAGCAGAATATTCATACCTCCAAAGGGAAGGAACAAGGCAGGGGGGAAGGTATAGGTGTAAGAACTGCTTGGTTTTCATTATCAGGGAACATAATCCTCTTTGTGCAAGGTACTCCTACTCTCTGGCAGTTTTCTAGGTGAAAGAGGAACAAAGGAGAGACAGTGGAAAATGGAAAACGATAGAAAAAACAGGATGAAAAAAGAGCTGGAACAGGAAGAGCTGGGCTATGCTTGTCCACACACTTCTGAGATGAAAACACATCATTCATCCGCCGTTCCCGTGGTGACGCCGCTGCCAGCTCCTCATCAACCTTAACACTTAAGTAGAAGAGCTCTCATCTCTATTGCCTCTTTCTTTCTGTCATTCTCTCCTCCTCCTTTTTCTGCTCCATACTATCCACTTGCTCCATCCTTTCTACCTTTTTCAATTTCTTTTCTTCCTGCTCAGTATCCCCCAGTCCTCTGTATCCTCCCACATCTTCCCTCTCTTTCTCTTCATCCCCACATCCCCACCCCTCAGCGTTTAGTGATTAATGCGAGTTTTAATTGTCATGCTCACTTTTATGCTCATTAAAGTGTATTATGCAGCAGTTAGGGTATTAAAGTTCAGCCAGAAATTTCATGCATACTGATGAGAATGCAAATGAGCCCAGCGTGAAAGGATACTATGGTTTGTGTTGTGTTATGTATGTGTGTGTGTGTGTGTGTGTGTGTGTGTTTCTGATTATCCCCAGGAGTGAGCGAGAGTGTCATTATCACCCATACTAGCCATCTTAGCTGAGCAGAGAGAGTCCACCCATAGAAATCATATTAATGGGAGAATTCTTTATGCCTGAATACCTGAATAGTATGTCACATATAATGCATGCATTTACCATAAAGCGGCATGTATGTTATTCACTGAGGTACGATAAATTCAGCAAGACATAAAGGTCACCTTAAGTCATGTAGGTACAAAATAAAACATTGCAAGTTTACAATTAAGAGTCACCATGAATATCTGATAAGACATGTGTGGTTATTCTTGTATGCAGTGTGTGGAAAAAAAGTGCTATAACCTTGGAGCTGCTCTCCATTTTAATCTGTTTGAGTGCAATGCATGCATGAATATTTGCCCAAAAGCCAACAACATACTGTACAGTAGTAGCTTTTGAAGAGCAAAGCTTTCCTGATGCATTCACTGTCTCAAATAAAAACATGAAAACACAGCACTATTGTGTACTAAGGGGTTGTGTTTATGTAATAGTGAGAAAAAAAAAACCAGAAGAGAATCTCTGGACATAATGAGCAGCTGGAATGTAAATTCAATGCAATGTAAGAAAAATGCACCTAAATTCATAAAAAATGAACATCAATCTGGTTGTTAGTAGGAGGTAGAAGCTTTGTCGACTATGTGTGTGTGTGTGTGTGTGTGTGTGTTGCTGTCTTCCCCCAGCCCACCTATGGTTACTTCCATGCTGGGTGAATAGGCTCAGTCATTACTGTGCTTCTACTGTGCTGTCTGCAGGGTAAAATGAGACAATAGTAAAGATTTGCAGCCGGGGGGGCCTAAATCATTTACTCAGCATGGAGCATGTGTGCTGAAATGAGGCTGCTGATAACTCTGTCCTGCAGAAGCAGCAGGTGGTACTGTAACTGGAAATGGGAAGAAAAGAAGACAGATAAACTCATTATAGTGATGAACAGTGTATTTATGCATGGATAAAACGGTTTGAAATGTTCTCCTGGTGATGATTGCAAAAAGATATGAGATATATCTACTCAGAGTGCACCACATGTAACTGTGTCCGGTTTACAATAAAGTTCACTGTTACACAATGTTGAACAGTGATTTTTAGTGTAAAGAAATGCAGGGCTCCCTCTCTACAATTCAGCAGCAGTTCTGACACAATAAATATCTCTAATCCCTGGTCTCCTCTTGAGCTCCTGTCAAGATCTGGGCCCCCTGAATCATTCATGCTTCTCACCCCAGTGGTGTTCCTGTCTGAACACGCAAACAACAGGGAACACGCTCTCCCTAACCAGTCCATTTACAAAATACCTCACTGCCCTTTACATTTATACTTTACTTTTTACATCATGTTTCCCCCTTTAGCTGCAGCACCACCAGTGAGACCAGATTATACCCACTTTTCTAGCAGCTTCATCAATCAGTCTGTTTTAAGTAAGCACTAAATCCATCAACTTCACATAAGCCAGAAGAACCTGCAGATATCATATACATTACAATAAATCACATCCTCATTTATGGAATTTTTCTGTACTAACATTCACATAAACCTCGTTTTTAGCAGCAAGAGGCAGCCGTCTGTTCTCTGTACAAACAAAACAGAAATGAAACAGAAAAAACAGGCAACTACATCTGCAGTTGTTCCTCTGTTGGATGGATTCACTGGCAAGAGTTTTGTTAATCCATAAGGAATATTAGTTGTAGTAGTTTAAAGTACCTACACCACAGATTTATGCCTATTTCAATTTTAACTTAAAATGTAATTTAATGACTTGTTTCTATTGTCAGTAATGTTTTGAAACACATTCATACACTTAGTCTATGTTTTAAAAGTGCAGCATGTAAGATTTACAAGGGTCTAGTTGCCAAAATGAAATAAAATGCTCATAATTATGTTTTCATTGATGTATAATTGTATTAAAATGAGAATCACTGTGCTTTTGTTACCTTAGAATGAGTCATCTTCATGTACAGAGGGAGAGGATTGCCTCTGTGGAAACCATCTGAATGCAACGCTGTGTTTCCAGCTCCTTTTTTTCTTTCTTATAGTATAAATTGTAATACCCCACCTACTATGTTTGTGTGGACCAGAGTTTATATTCCTTAACTAAAAATCCCAGAACACATTAAACAAACATTAGCTGTAATGAGGGACTTGCTCTTTCTTGTGGCCACCATAGGTGAAAGTTTCAGTTTGCATTGTGTAACTTCACCACTAGATGTTGTTAACTATCACCCACTGAACCCTTTGATCAATAAACAGAAAACACATGCTGACTCTATTCCTACTGTAGTATGCAGACGTAATATTAATAAAAAGATAAAGCTCTAAATGTATTTTTGTGGGATGTTTAATAAGCCAAGAAATCAAACCTGCATGAAGCTACAAAAATATATATAAGTGGCAATAGTCTCTGGACTCAAAATGAGTCTTTGGATGGAAAACACGTTTTAAAATGTACATACATGACCTGATAAAATAACATGAAGAATCTTTAAAAGTAGTTCATATATTTATTGTTCATTGCAACTGTGAGAAAATGGGTCAAAATAAATGTTGTAGTGAAATATTGATTACCAGCAGAATGGATGAGTGTATCCTATTTATTAAATTGCATTACTTTATAATGTGTAACTGTATGTTACTATCCCGGCAGAGTCAGTGTTTCAGAAAAGTGTGTCTTTCCTGTAAATGTACTCTCATAAACTCAGAAGTCATATTTCCCACAATACGCTTTTCTAAAAGCACCCACATTCCTGTGGACCTTTAAACGTCACGGCGGGGGGCGGTGCTGCGTCCACTGCCCCCTCCCCCCAAACCACGAGGCTCCGGTGTTGACAGGCCTATCACCGCCCCTCGAAGCCCAGCCTTCAGTCAGAGTCTGCCCGTCCACGGACAGACAAAGCCGCCCGCCTGTCCCTGTGTGTAATGTGTGTTAACGCCCTCCAGTGAAGCCCCAGCCCAGGAGAAGAGACAGGCGCTATTAAAACGACCTCCTTTTCAGAGCTTTTTATTCTCCCCTCACAAAGGATTAGCGGCCGTGCGGGAATTCCGCCCTCCGGTCCTCATTTAGATCCAGAGCCGGACAGGCCCCGCCCCCCTCTCATTTGTCAACAAAGGGGTTTGACAACCGCGGAGAAGCCCAGCCCCCATGTTTCCTTAAAAGGATGATTTGGCCATACACGGCCAACAATCAGACCGAGGGTAACCTTTCCCTTCCCCATCCCGTTCATATGGTGCGTTGACTTCCTCCGTCGGCGTTAAAGCAGAGCGATCATGGCGGAGCGCGTACAGCAGCCCCCGGCCAAGCGGCTCTGCTGTAGACCGGGCTACAATGCAACATGTAGACCAGGCCAGCGGGCCGCGGGGGCGCCGTGTGGTGGCTCGGCTGCCGCGCAGGGCGAATCGAGCAAAACCCAGAGCCCGGAGACCCTCCTGGACATCGCGGCGAGGAAAGTCGCGGAGAAGTGGCCGTTCCAGCGGGTCGAGGAGCGCTTTGAGCGGATCCCGGAGCCCGTCCAGAGACGGATCGTCTACTGGTCTTTCCCGAGGAGCGAACGGGAGATCTGCATGTACTCGTCGTTCAACACCGGCGGGGAGGATATGGGAAGTAGCGGGGAGAACGGCGACGAGACACGGCTGCCTTTCCGACGGGGCATCGCTCTGCTGGAGAGCGGCTGCGTGGACAACGTACTGCAAGTCGGTGAGTGACAGGACCAGTAAAACCAGAACTACGGAAAAATACGGAACCCGTGGCAGATGATCACTCATTAAACTGTATGACCAGTTTAAGCAGATGATCAGAGATGAGGGTGGTGAAGGAACGGGGTTTGATAACAAAGGCTGGAGAGGACACACACACACACACACATACACATACACATACACATACACACACAGGCTTTAGTACAATGGGGCTTTAAATCTGCATGGTATGAATGGAGATGTGTGACTGACTGGGGTATTTCAACCCTGTTTTGCTTAGGGCCGTTTGAATATGAATGTAGGACATAAAATACACAAATGGCATTGAATTCTCAACGACACCTGTTTTCACTGAGAAACTTTAACAGAAACACATCTGTGTCTCAGTAGCAGCAGGTCTAGAGGAGCCCACACATGTGAACAGCAGTATAAGACCCAACCGTGTCAGTGTGTGTTTGAGAAAGTCCCACAGCTGTTTTCAGGTCAGGTCATGGTACTGACAGTCTGCTGGTAACTTCAGAAAACACCTACAAGTGTCTGTAACATGTCATCAAACTGACTTAAGTTCTCCGAATTCCTTTGTATCTCTCACAGTCTTGATTATCTGGTGAAATTTCTGAATTTTCTTTTTAAATGCTTAAATAAAACTATTGGGTAATAAAGGAAGCTTACAGTAGTCCTTGGCTGGGTCTGAACTGAAACACTTTACATGGGTCTTCACTTCCACTTCACTAAAACTTGTATTTAGCTTCACTTTGCCTCACTGACAGCTTTTTTCCATATCAGAGCTCTAACTACTAAAGCAGTTGAATTATAGTCACATAGTTTGGATAGACTAGCTGTTTTTCCTAATGGCAAAAATGACAAAGACCCTCGATTATTACACATCAGCTTGTTTATGACCCACTGAAAGGCACTGTGGATTTTATTTTGAGTGAAATAAGGACAGACACCTGTGTGCTGCACTGATAGTTGCTCACTTATGCAACTTTTCTCTATCAACAACACAAACTGGTGACTCACTGCCATTAGATTTTAATATATTTCTTGCTGTTTTTATACTCTTAAAGCAGGACCTTTTTGAGATTTTAATTGCCCAGCACACATATAAAATCCCCAGCATTCCTATTGTGATTTTGACACTTTGTTCCTTTTTTCATGTTCATTTGTGTCTTTCAAGCTTCCTGTCGCCTCCAATAGGAAAGCAAACAAAAGCATCTTTTCACTCCCTTGTTAAATAGAAGAGATTTGGAAGGAGGAAGCGTATTGAGCACAACCATTCCTTTAAAAGGCCCATGATTCACACCAGTCTACAGCCAATTGGTTCAGGTTTGTGTTGTTGTTTGTATCTGTAATCAAAAAGACACTTGACTGTGGAGAAGCAGACGGTGTGTTGAACTGAAGAGATCGCTCACTTTAATGAAGACACTTTGGTTTTAGTACCATCACCGTCGCAGGAGAGCCTTAGACTGTGTTGTAGTGTGTCACCTGTGAGCTCAGTGGATGTGGGACACCTTTGCTGAGCACCGAGGACTGTAATCCCATTACTCTGCATGGTTAATTTGAATTGTAATGCAATCTGAACGCTTCAGCTTCTGCATGACCTGTCCCCCCTCTTCCTCCACTCTTAAATGCAGGCTGTTCATGTGGGCTTTGTGTACTCATTGAAGGGCCACTGGGAATACACACTCACTCTCACACACCAGCCTCTGTCCTGCCAAAACCAGAGGCCTATATATTCCCAGATATTGGGGAATGTTTCTGTAGGGAAGAAACTGAATCTCGGTTGTTATTCCGGAGAGTGAAAGAGGGGGGCTCGATCTACATGCTTACAAAGAGAAATAACAGTAGTGCACACACACACACACACACACACACACACACACACGGGGAGGGTTTCTTGGCTGATTGCACCCCAGCCTGGAATTTGCTGGAAAAATAGAGCCAAGAAGTGATAAATAAAAGATGTAATCTCTCCACGTGTGGGCTGTATGAGAGGAGGGAGGTTTCTCGCAGCAGACCTTGAGGAAATGAATTGGCACACATTCGCTGTAGACTCCCATACTCCACAACAAACCCTCGCTGTTAATCAGTGCAAAGATAGAAGAAGTTATTTTTTCATATAAGAGCAAATGCAGCAGCTTCTCCAGGTCAGACTTGAGCGCCCCTGTAGTATTCCCCGGTTGCAGCCTGTATCGTAGTTTGCAGTGATGTTATTGAGCCATGAGCTGGACTGAAGAATATCTGAAGAGCGCTGCTACAAATACACTCAAGTGAACATAGTAGACCGTAGGCAATTTAATACCAACTCTAAAATTTTCTTCACTTTTTCAGGCTCCCAGTAATGTGCAGGCAGTCAAAAATGAAAATATAAATGCAGGTTTTTGCGCTTTAAACTTTTGCCACACTGGTAATACGCTCATTATTCCTCATAATTGGTCATTCATTGTTGCTACGCTCACCATCAGCAGCCTAATTGGCTGAAACATTTCACTGAGTTTCTGATTGGAAGTGGGAAAGTCAAAGTCAGAGCTCTTAAACATAACATTGAAAGACTTGCGCATATTCAAATAATCTCAAAGCCTATTTAGGAACATGCAATAGCCAATGAAACAACAACATCAGTGATAGAAGAATTGTTTTTTTTTTTTTTTTTTTTTTCACAGTGACAAACCTTCTTACTGAGTTTCATTCAACATGCTCCAGTGTCTTTGTAAACTCACAGAGGAGGACTAACTCTTCGAGTGTGAAGTCATTTGGCAATGAGCTTCATGCAGAGAGGCAGCCGAGTACATGAAAGCCTTTTGTCTATTTCAGTTTGTGCTGTGGGATCAGAAAGGAGAAATGGTTCCCGTGTGTTGGGAAAAAAAACAATAACCTCCATCAATGGTTTTAAACATTAGAGGAAAAAAATAACAAGCTTTGGGTAATGATTCATTTTGTTATTGATTTCACTTAGTGTGGTCTTGACTTACTTGCGACGTCCTGTAAATAAGATTTAAAAGCACCTCCTCCATTTTCATGTCAGAACTGTCAGAAGAGTCTATATCTGTGAGTGTTTATCATAAACATGATGTGGACGTTAAACGGCCGAGCTCTCCTCTTATGCTTCGGTGCATCAGGACGCTGAAGTATAGGTTTGAGCTGAAGTATAGGTTTTGGTGGTACGTTGAAGTATAGGCTACAGTGTTTATATGAACACAGAGGATTGTTATTTTAGAAGGAGAATCCAGGCCTGTTCTGTCAAAACAACCTCACATTGGAAGAAAATGAAATCAAACATGTAAACAAATGTACGCTGTTATATTTAGACGAGGAGGGAAAACATATGCTGTCATATGTTTGTTACCTACAGATGTAATCACCTACGTTAACCCGTTATTTAAGCTGTTAGTACTTTTTACAGCAGGTCAAGGTCACTTTAAAGACTTTCCTTTTCTGTCTTCGTCTGATCCCCTGTTGATTTACTTCCATCACCTTCTGCTGTATGAGGTCAAAGGTCACTGAGGCATCAATGCAGTTAGTATGCTGTGTTTGCTTTTCATCTGAAAACCGGACTCATTCGCCAGTCTTTCAACTACTTACTCACCTGCTCAGCCAGAAAACATAAAGAAGAGACTGCAGTGAAAAAGGAGTGAACTGCGTTGTCAAAAACAGAACGTATCTGCTCAGCAAAATAGACATTTAAATGCTTTTAAACCCTGATCTGCTGTGCTGAGGAGGAATAGAACAGCTCCCAAATTTACCTTGTGGGGATATTTTAGAAAATGTTTTTCAAGTTAATGAATTAACTTTCAGTCTCAACTTCAGAGAAGTGCTTTAAGTCCTCAGTAAAATGAACATGAGATGACATCTGAGCAAACCTAATGTACTGTGGAAGCTCATGTGATGCTAATGAAAGCTCCAGAACCGCTACTAAATGGATCTTCTGTGTTTCTCTTAGAGACAGACTGACTGTGTGTGTGTGTATCTCTGTGTGTTTGTGTGTGTGTGTGTGTGTGTGTTTGCACGACTAGATCAAAACTCAGCTGCTTTGGAAATCATCATAACGGCAAATAGATCCACATTACTGTCATTTGCTCACTGAAGTGCAGTATTTGAGAGTCAGCCCTCAAGTCTGCCACAGGCCTGTTGCTTCATAGACAGAGGGCTAATAGGGAGTGATCGAGCGCTGTCATCGCAGGCTCAGGATTCTTGTGTGTTTGTAGTTTTCCTTACATTTCATCATGTGATATCACGGAAGGACAGTTATCTGTTTGTCATGCTCATACATTTGGTTAGACTTTCTTGTGCAGTTTCTGTGTCACATGTGTCCAGATGTTCTCTGCTGCCCTCAACTGTATCGTCTAGGACGTTCTGACTCAGTGAGGGTCCAACGAGTATCCAGTGAAGCGTAGTGTCCTGAGACAAGTGTTACTCCTTCTGCTGTCATCATTACATACTCCTGATCTGTGATAAGCTCGTACGGGAGGCGCTTCACTCAGAGAGCTCTTGACAGTAGAGTCAAGTAAGCAGAGAAGACACTTCAGCTGTAACTGACATGGAGAATGCTTTTTGTAATGGACAACTTTGCATAACAGTGAAGCTGCTTTCTTTGTGTTACTTGAGATTTACATTTAATATCATGCTTTTGTGCCTGTTCAGAAATTCAATGAGGATAGTCTACACATGTGTTTGCCGCATCTCTGATATAGTGATAAACGTGTGCTTTCCTATGTGTAAAATTCACTTCTATAGTAAATAATGCTAATATCAGCAAAACATATAAACTATTAATCTGTGTTCTTTGATGCATACATGGAGTCTCAGGTGTGTTTAGATGCTGATTACCGCCAGCTAGCTTTCTCATCTGCAATTTTATGATGAATCAATGAAAGTGGCACACACCGATGAATGATGCAAGGCTATGCAAGTATGCTTTGAGAGTGCGCGCATACACATACATAAAGCATGCTCAAGCTTTTTAGCTTGTTGATCAGCATTAATAGTGTATGCATAGCACCTCAATATGCTTTTGCTCTGGAAGATCGATTTTTTATTGGAGCTACATTGGGTGCATGCTTCGAAGCTGATGCTTTGTTGGATTTCACAGGCTACATGAAGTCATGTGCACCAACAATTGCTGGCAAAACCTACCATTTTGAAGAATGTTGTGGTACTGCAGTTATCATACTTGTATTAAATAAAGAAATCCAATTATGTTGAATGTCAGAGGCAAATCAAATATTATTGTATTATTGAATAATATTGTGGCAGCAGATGTCCTAAAACTGAGTCAGTCTTCATTTTCCTGTTGTTGCTGGTTGAAGTCTTGGCGTTGTGCCCAGGTATTTTCCAGGTCAGTGTCAGATACTGTGAGGAATGTAGCTAAATTTTTCATTTCTGCTTCCACATGAGTGGAAGATGCAACATGAACACATTAATGCACATGGATTTGTAAAGTTGTCTTGGCACATGCTGTTCAGAACGTTTTTCAGAAGCAGTTTTAAGGCTTTGGTTGGTTCATGTTTTTGTTTTTCTCATAACCTCTGGCCACATCTCCTCTGCAAGGATTTAAGAGTCTCTCCACCTCCATCTATGTCTCCCTGATCTGTATTCCTCTGCCGTATTCTTTCATCATTAACCTTCAACTCAAGGGAGAGGAGAGGCGGCAGAGCAGAGAGGCGGATGGAGGAGGGGAGTAACTAGTTTACCTCCATCTGCCCTCGATTGGCTCGATAAATCCCGTTTTGTTCTCATCAGTGCATAGACATAGCCAGTCTAACTACCTCATGGAGACCACAGGTAATGCTGGTGCTAATATGAACATCTAGTGTCAGATGGAGGATGAACCTCTGTTTTGCAGAGCTGGAAACCAGTGGAGTTGTCTTTTTTTTTTCTTTGGGTTGTCCAGGGAGTTTTATCCATTCCCACACTGTCTCAGCAAGTCAAAGCCTGCCGCCGTCCTCGCCTCATGGGAACCCTGGGCCCTGTGGGGTGGTCTCCAAGGAGGAGCGCCCTTCAGACCTCAGCAGCTCTACAAACAGAGTCGCTCAGTAAATAAAAGGTGAACTGTTCCGAGCATTTAGCACGACTCAGATTTTCTGAGGTCACCGCTGCCAAATGGCCCGTTCTTTGTCTTTTTGTTCTTTAAGACCTTCATGTAAAAGATACACAGTGAGAGGAAATGAAAATAAAAGTTTGCCTTTGGGCCTGTGGTGCATATTGCAGACTGAAAGAGAAGCCTGGGTGTTTTGTCTCTGCAGAGTAGGCAGCTCACCTCTCCTGGTGTTAATCAGAAGCTGCTTATGAGCAATGCTTACTTTTTAATGGGAACTTAAAGGTGTCATCCATCAGAGGCTGTTACCTCAGCTCACAGCCAGAGCTTAATGCTTAATGAAGACTGATCGTCCACCTCTCAATTGTCCTCTCCTATCCAGAAATAACCGCATGTGCATCAGATCATGCAGGAACAGGAATCTGACACAAACATCTTAGGAGCTGAACTTGTCTTACTTGAACCTGCTGCTGACAACTGCTCTCAGAGTCCATGAAGGGATTTGTTAGACTAATGGAGACAAATCTTCAGTGTTTGCATATCCAAATTTACAAAGTGCTCACATATGATAAACCTCCTGATTTCCCACCTCTATGTAGTCAAAATACCTTTTACCATTCACTTTCTTCCTCCTGCTTTGACTCTGGGTTCTCCTGTCTGTCCAGCTTTACTTCACTGTGCAATCTTGTCTTCATGCTCCACCTTTGCTTTTCTGAATTTATAACAAACAAATGATCTTGTTCTCCTGGTCCAATTGTAGGACTTTCCCTGCCTTCAGCTACTCTGACTCACTGAAACGTTGTTGTTTTGGGGTGTTGAACTCCAACAGGTAAATCGTGTTGAAATGAGACAACTGGTTTTAAAGCTCAGGTAGAAAATATTTTAATATGTATTCATTGTTTAAAAAAACACTTCCAGGCAAACTGTTGCTCAAATGCATTGCTACATTGGAAAAAACTCAAGTGTTTACCTCAATTACAAAATCAAATTTTTGTCTGAAATGGCTTGAAAAACAATTATGAGGTTTGGGTGAAAGTCATACCGCTGAAAAATTAGACACTAAATTAAAGCATGTGATCAGGAAATGCAGTAAAAATAAATACTGATTAATTTTAAACAAAAATGGTGCCTTTTTGCTGTTTAAGTTTCTTTATAATGTAGGATTTGCTGTTCTCATTTCATTTGTAGCAATAAGCAAAACATTGTTGTACTTTAGACTGTTGGTCAAACAAAAATGAAAGACTTTGGGAAATTGAGTGTATTTGTGATCTATATAATCACAAATTAGTCAGTTGTGTGTGTGTGTGTGTGTGTGTGTGT
>JAPTGW010000005.1:34707046-34717221 GCA_029814545.1 Apogonichthyoides opercularis
GTAACGTAGATGTCATATTCATTCAGCTCATGTCACTTTGTAGAGTATGACAACCTCATGTGACACCTGGCTTATGTCCGACTGAATCAGTGTGTGGGTAGAGTGCTTTGATAGATGCAATAGTAATCGATTCATTCGCTGACACCACTATCTGCTCCAATTTAAAAACCACTGAGACTTTTGCATCAGTGTGTGTGCACTGTTAAAAGGCCCATCTCTGTGTCGCTCACTGGCAGATTGAGTCATTTTTTGAGTGCTGTGCCTTTTTGTCACGAAGGGGCTGGTTTGCTCCCGGTGCTCACTACAGGCCAGACAGACCTCGTTGAAGCCTGAATGGCAGCAATTAGACACAAATTTCAGCCAAGGTCCCTTTGTATTGGACAGCGAAATGGACACCATAAAACAACTGTTTCAATGGCGCTCGCCGGAGGAGTCATTTTCTTGTCTGACTGACGAGACCCTTTGCGATTTCTCATGTGTTGTAAAAGCAGCGTTTTGTTTTTCTGACAGAGCTGAGGAATTTCTGTCCACTTGGTCAAGGAGGACTGCTTCCTGCTTGTAGTATTTCAGTGCAGTCTGCTATTTCAAGGGCTCTGTTTCAGAAATGAGAGATCGGGTTGAAAGAGAACACCTGATGACCAGTAAATAAAATAAAAAGAGAAATAAATAAAAACAAAAACATCCTACAGCCACAACAGGACTGAAATTGTTTCTGGAAATTGTGCCAAATATGTCATTTTTTGTTATTGTGTACACAGACACACACAGAGCTCTGATTTGCCTGTTCATACTGGAAGTAGGCATTCTTAGTGAGCGCTTAAGAAGGACACAGATTGACCCAGTTAACTCAAATCCTCATTGACCTCATTTTGAGCTTGAGGTGCATCCTTCAGTACACGCACGCACGCACGCACACACACACACACTTGTCTTTTTATATTTGTGGAGACATTATATAATGTGTTTCCTTGTCCTTTACCAAAATCATAACCAGATCCTAACCCAAGAACCAAGTCTTTAACCCCTCAAAATGTGTTGGTTTCCAGCACTTCAATCCCCACAAAGTAGTCAGACCCCATCAACGTAGAAAAACATGCCCACACACTTAGAGTGCCCCTTTCCCTTGTGTTACCTTGTTATCTGCAGCTCATGGGCCCAATGGATTTCATCATAATTGGTATCAGTTACCATGGTAACGGGCGATCTAATCACAAGCTAGAAAGATTTTTCAGATTGTTTCCTGTCTGTTTTGATTGCTACAGTACTACAGGAAGCAGCTACACTATAAACCTGTATAAGTGCCCAGGGAAGCTGATCTGAAACCAGTCATTAAGGACAGATGGTAATCAGCACACCGTGACTATTGATTGGTTGTTTGCTTTTCTTTCCTACAGCCCCAAAGGTGCCTCTGCATCTCCACGGGTGAGAGATTAGGTTCCCTATTGTCACCAGAAGCGCACACACATTGTGCTCACACACTCACTAACACAAAACACACCTTGGCTGAGAAGCTCTCACTTCCGCCTGACTGACGAGCTGTGGCTGGTTGAATGGTTGACTGGTGTGTATGCCTCTGTGTAATAGACTGGGGGGTTTCTGGTATGGCTTTTGTGAACTGAGAGGCCTGTCAAATGAAGACTTTGGCCACATAGCTGAGAACGACCCCCTGCAGCCACGGCCTCAGTGGGCAGTGTTACACAGCCTCTGGCAGGACGGTCTCCCCAGACTGATCTCTGTAGGGACCTGCTCTTATACAGGCCTACGCCCCACAAAAACACTCGTCTGTTTTTCCCTTCACCAAGACGTCGTCCTGTCTGAATCCTATGGAGACTGCTTAAGTTGACTTCCTTTGGCCTAATTGGGAGTGATGTTAAACCTCAGCTTTCAGGCAAGTGTTCTGTGCTGCGCTGGGACTGAAGGAGTTAAGTTTGGTTGCTATGCAGTGCACTGAGCTGTATTATGCAAGCTGTGAAGCATAGACACACACACACACACACACACACATAGAGGAAGTGCATTACAGAATGCTGAGCTCAGGGCTTTGGCTTGCCGCCAAGCATACACTCCTACATGTGCACACACACACACTCACACACTCAGCTGAGGGCATACCGATTTTTCCAGCAGCACAGCGGCCTCCTCCTCCCGAGTCACTCTCTGTTTCTGTTACGTCAGTAGTTCAGCTGTGGGCCAGGCATGACTGGGCCAGGGCTGTCTAATGGAGACAGCACCACGCTTTTCTCTCCGTGTCTGTGTATATAAAGACAGGATATGGGCTTGTGGTTGTGTAAAGTGTGATTCCTGTGTGTTTTTATGCCGTGTGTATTCAACAGAGAAGCTGCACTGAGAAATGAAACACTGTTTGTCTTTCTCTATATGTGTTTCACTCTCAGATGTTCTTCTTTACTCTTTTGTTATTTCTCAATTGTGTCTCACATAGTCCAACACAACACATATGCAGACAAACACCTACTCTGTTAACAATGCTCTTCCACACAGCAGGGGTGATATGTGTCAGCTATGTGGTTGTGTGTCACATGTATGAGAACATTTGAGCAAAGTGGAAATTAAATCTCCCAGATAATGTTCCGCGGTGAATAGCACTGAATGTATTTTGTTCTGCTGTGTGTCTCCACATTTTGAATAGAACAGAAAACAGAACAGAAAAAAAATAGTTTAAAAATAATTTCACTCATTCTGTCACTTGGATGCCATGAGGAACTTCAGCTCTTCTGCCATGACACTGTAGTAGCTGTGAAAATGTGACCAAATGTAAAGTATGTATTCTAGACAGGATCACAAATCTTGATAGCTGTGTTAGCAGAAACCGTCGCCATTAGTGCACAGATCTGTCTGTACAGCATGAACACCTCATATGGCCAACTCATCAGTTTTTTTTTTTTTTCCCATTGCTGAATCTCCACTGTGACAGAATCTGGCTGGTCACAGATTTGAGTGCAACACCAGCTTTAATTGAAGGAGATAAATTTAGCATATATAAACTGGCAGCATTATTAGCATTCTGTATTGTAATTTTAAAAAAAATTTCTGACTCAAACCAATAATATTGGCATAAAATTGTCAAACTTGTACTCATAAGTAGTAAAACACAGTCCGTCACATTCAGGTTTGCTCTTAGATCTTATATTAGCTAAAAAATGGTAACTCGTGATAGCTAACTTTGGCTAAATCCAGCTATAAGATGATCATTACTGCCTCATTTCTTCCTGTACCGCTGTTACATTTAGTATTATGATGTAGGCTGTTTGTCAGTGAATTGGGTATTTAACTTCCAGAGTCTCAGCATTATTTTTTTCCTTCTAACATTTGCAAATGTTAGCTGTTATCTGTCACCGTCTGGCATTGTGGGCTGTCAGCCTCACACTTGGCTACGTAACATGTTTCTCACTTTGCATGACAGCATGATGCAAGATGTAAATCATGCTCTCTGAGTGTCGCTACAACTGTACGCGTACACAGCCCCAAATTAAACTGTTTTTACACTTATTTATGTGTCTTTTGTCACTCAATTGCTCTGTTTAACAAGGTGCATATATCTTTTTTGTTAGTAGAATATGGGGTACGTGCTAACACCCAGTAGCACACCCATTCACACTCCTACATGTACTTGTACTTGATTATATTTTACTGAATGTATTCATTTTGCTTTGAACAAACTTTTTTGACACCATCTGTTTTGGCTGCTAACTTACTTTGTCAGATACATGTTCATACTCAGTCACACTATGTCTATCGTGTCATTACACAAAAATCTGTTGATAAAAATTGCGGCACCGAATTTCTAGCCAGTATGTCCAGTTGCTATGTCAGCTGTGGACTGATATAACTTTTAAACTCTCAAGTCTGTTCACTGTGGAGCCAAGACCAATCTAAAACCTACACTCAGAGAGACTGTAAGCTAGCAAAAATATACATTCCTGTTAGCTCACCAGTGGGCCATAGGTTCACTGTACAATAGCAGGTCTTTCTGCCAGGGGTGAAATGATCTGGTCAGTTTTGATAGACGCAGGAGGTGTTTAGGGTAAGGTAAGCACTGGAGTGGTTTTGGAAAGGAAATGAAAAGGAAATGAATATTTGGGTCTTTGGGTTCACCTCTGTGGTTGTCCCACCGGTTCTGTTTTTTCCTCCTCAGTTATTTCTTTAATCTGTAGTTAAGTATTTTCCCTCCATGTTCATTTCAGATAACTGACAGCTATTATTTTATTTGTTTCTCTGCAGGGTTTCACCTCAGTGGCACAGTAAGAGAACCGGCCACATCCTCAGAGCCGGAGCTGGTCTGCAATGTGAGTGTCAGCTTTGACCGCTGCAAAATCACAGCGGTAACATGCAGCTGCGGCAACAAGGATATCTTCTACTGCGCTCATGTTGTGGCGCTGTCATTGTACCGGGTACGGAAGCCGGAGCTGGTCAAACTGCGCCTGCCCATCTCAGAGACTCTATTCCAGATGAACAGAGATCAGCTGCAGAAGTTTGTTCAGTACCTGATCACAGTCCATCACACAGAGGTGCTGCCAACGGCGCAGAAACTCGCAGATGAAATACTGTCACAGAACTCCGAGATCAACCAGGTCCACGGTGAGTGAAGACAAACAGGAGGGACAGAACCGGAGCAACTGCCATTAGATATGTGTTGTGCAGAAAACAAGCATAGCCTTTGAACATGCATGCACATGCAGTTGAGGCGTGAACAAAACACACATATACACACACAAACACACAAGCAAATGCTGGTACCTGTGTTAGATTTCCTTCGTCTCGCACCAGTGGAAGTCCAGCTGGAGGCTGCCATGCAAGGAGAGGACGCTGAAAACAAGCTGTTTAGGAGGGAAACACTTTGATCAAGCTGTACACAAACACACACACACACACACACACACACACAGAAATCAGGTCAAGACTGACTTGAACGCATAACAGGAATGCATGAAGTAGGAAAAACTTCATGAAGGCACTTGTGTTGTGTGTTTGAGTCATTACCTCTGTGGGAGAGAAACATTTTGTACCACGTAGTAAAAGGAAGAGTATTACATTTCGTTAAGTACCACATGTGAAAAGTGACACCATAAACTCACTTAAAGAACAACGTGTAAGCAGTAGGGCTTTTATCTACCAGGGATGTTTTGTGCCGCTTAATTTCATATTGAAGAAACAAGTTTAGTGATATTTTTAGGTTGTATATTGTAGCTGGAGGCTCATGATGTACTCCTGTGGTTATAATTGTTTTAGTGTGTGTTATCTTACAGCAGATATAATCAATACATTTGGATATAATGTGTGGCATTTTGTATCCACCACGGTACACTGTGTTTTTGTTCACCATGGAATAGTCTCCATCAGTGTGCTAATTTGTAGCTGAACAGCTGAAGTGGAGCATTTCCTGCTTGTTTGTCTTTTTTGTATTACTGTTGAGTGCTTCATGTTCTTATATCCTATAATTCTATATTTATTATTATTATTATTATTATTATTATTATTATTGTTATTATTGTTATTATTATTATTGTTGTTGTTATTCATTGTAATGAGCAGGTATGTGGTGCTTGCATTATTCTTTTGATTAAAGTCTAGCACATTCTGTAGTGAGCAGACATTATGTCCATGCTTTTGTTTGGCCCTATTTTGCATCAGTCCTATAGATTTTTATCCTCCCCAGTGATACATTTTAAGTGTTGAGATTGTGAAGTTTATGGTATTGATCAGTGTTTAAGCTTAACCAGCACTGCATAAATGCATATTCAGCAAACAGTGAATTACATTTTACGCTGATGCGGGCATAATTAGGCCTAATGCGCTTCTCTGAGAAGACAGTGATTTTATTCACTTGTCTTTTACTTAATTACAGTTTTAAAACCAGCAAATGAAAATGTATTGATTTGGTTGTAAAATGATTTGCTTGGTTCGGTGCAGGAGCTCCAGATCCGACGGCAGGGGCCAGCGTGGACGATGAGAACTGCTGGCATCTGGACGAGGAGCAAGTTCAGGAACAGGTCAAGCTCTTTCTCTCCCAGGGCGGGTACCATGGCTCGGGGAAGCAGCTCAACTTACTGTTCAGCAAGGTAACCTTCTTCTAATCATTAAGCATTAGCATTAAACATGCTAATTCTTCAGATCTGCAGAGTCTTGCGCAAACCATTTCCACAAGAGTTTACTCCAAATGCTCTGTTCCTGCAGGTGAGAGAGATGCTGAAGATGAGGGACTCCAATGGAGCTCGTATGTTAACACTGATCACAGAGCAGTTCATGGGTGACCCCAGACTGGCACTGTGGAGGCAACAGGGGACCACCATGACTGACAAGTACAGACAGCTATGGGATGAACTAGGTACTGTTTGACACACACAGGCTTTAGATTTCACCATCATACTTTGTTGCTGCAAACACACACCACTACGGTCTTGCGTATTTTTACAGTACATGCACTCACTGAATGTAAACATTTATTTACAAGTATCACTATTTTTAATCTCATCTACCAACTGAAACATCAGGAAGTACAATGTGTAGAGTATACTGAAGTTTAAGGGAATAATTATTCCTTTAAGTATAAATAATTGTTGCAGCTATATTAACAATAGCAAATCAGCTTTATTTCAGGAGAACAGTGTAGGATTAATTCACCGTCAGCTGTTTTTCTCCTTGAACAAAGACAGCTGCTTCAAAAGGGAACACCTCCCCCTCTGATGCTAATGAAATAATAGTTATTATTTATCAGGTACAGCCTTTTCCTTTTCTTTGTGTTACCTTAAAAGCTCCTTTTAAAATATTAAATTACACTTTTAGAGACAAAAAGTAGCTGTCCAAAAACAATAATAATTGATTCAAGATGTAGAAGAAGTAAAGTCCAGATCTGTTAAAAGGCAGACTGGTGTTCCAGGCTGTGCAGAACCACACAGTTTTGCTGTGTTTTGTTTGTTTGTTTTCTCTCCTTCCCATAGAGGGTTTTTGTTTGTCAACCCAATAAATCATGGGAGGAAATTAGCTTTTTTTTTCTTGTGATGGAAAATGAAAAAAATTGGAAACAATTGAAAATCCAGCATCCCACTGCTGTATAGTAATTTGTTTTTTTGTAAGTACAGTTAAATCTGTCATAAAAGCTTGTTTATTATTGATTGCACATTGAAATAACATGGTGGCTTCTCGAATCCTCTTCTTTCTTTGCTCTTTCTGTGCCCTTCTGCTTTTGTTTTTCCTCCATGATGAAAATTATTGCTCTGCATTTCGTCACTCATGTCTGATATCACTCTCTTCGACTCTGTTTTTCCTCTCCTCCTCGTTGTTGCCCTCAGTGCAGCCCTAACAAAGAGACCGAGGATAAAGCCTCTCTCCTCCTCCTCCTCCTCCTGTCCCCTCCCCCATCCTCTCGCCTTTACTTACTCCTTCCCTCGTCTCACCTCTCCCCCCTCGTCTTCCTCGTTTTCCTCACTTCACCTCCTTTCTCCCTTCTCCTGTTTCATTTTGTCATCTGTCATCCTTTATTTATCCCAATTCATTGTTCATTGTTCCCCTGCCTCCCACATTCTGTCTTTTCTCTATTTCTCCTCCAATCTGTATCCAATTTCTTCACATTTTATGCAGGTAATCGCAGCTGTCTTTTATTTGAAGACCAACAGTAAATGCTGGATTAATTTGCAGATCTGCACCACTGTCCTGAATATAATAATGGGCTATGGTGAAACCATTTCCTGCTGTCATGTCCATTTTAAATAGCCTTTTATATGGCTCTATAACATGTTGAATAAACCTTTTTAAAGCTGTCACTTGAAAATTTTTACTTAAATATCACCTTAGCAATCTTAGAGACTGGTATCTGATGTTGAAGGGAACATCATTAGTATAGTTTATAGTATAGTTAGCATGGCTTAATACCCTACTGATAACGGATGATTATTTAAGATAATACTATAGTATATGGAAAATATATTAGCTTTTATTTCAGCTAGTGAAGACCTCTACAAATGACTACTAGATAATCCAGTGTAATTTACTTTTACTTTACATCTACTTTAAGGGGGTAATGATGTAAAACTGTTTTACCCTTACTACAGTATTAAACCAAAGCAGAGCAGAATGTGTAAAGGTTCTCTGTGTCCTATGTGTATTTCAGGGGCCCTGTGGATGTGTATCGTGCTGAACCCCCACTGTAAGCCTGAGCAGAAGAGTTTCTGGCTTCGACAGCTTCGCAGGTGGAACAGTGTGGACGTCTGCCCCTTGGAGGATGGTAACCATGGTAGCGAGCTGACCAATCTGACCAATGCTCTGCCCCAGGGCCCCCCTGGCAATCCAGGTGAGATGACACCCAGCCAAAGCAGAGACACCGCCTCCCCTTTTATTAAATTTCCAAACATTGCCTGAATCTTCTCCGGCATTACATCTTTTCATTCTTCATTTCTTTCCATTTCTCCTGCAGCGTTTCCACTTCTGCTCTGCTGTTAAGTCGTCTGTCTTCACCATCCCCCCCTCTCTTTTTAATCAAGTCTCTTTACTTCAATCTCTGTGCCTGCGAGCCTTATTACCTTTTTAGTGTGGCTAATAGAATGAGCCTAATAACACAGTTGACGTCCTACAGCTTCTTCTGGCCTCCTTTTCCTGTGTGTGCTTCCAGTAAATTACAGAGAAAATGCACACACGAGCAGCATTGAAGAATGGTATTACTGCCGTGGGTTTTGTTGCTGTATTATTCTGTTACTGATAGTTCTCAACATCTAACATCTGTTCTCTGGTAGATTCATTGACTCGGCCTCACCGGACAGTGTTCACACGGGCCATCGAGGCCTGTGACCTGCACTGGCAAGACCCCCACCTGCAGCACATCATCACTGAAGACCACTACACCAACTACTGTTACCATGACAACCTCAACAGCTCCCTCTTTGACGCCCGAGGGTGGCCCCTGTGGCATGGTGAGAGAAAGAGAACGTGTGGTTAGAAGAGGGACGTATGAAATGAATAACACAAACAGACGGACAAATTGAAATGTCTTTTTTTCTGTGTTCTCTGCAGAGCATGTTCCAACGGCATGCGCACGAGTAGACGCCCTGCGATCACATGGTTACCCCAAGGAAGCACTGAGGCTGGCCATCGCAATAGTCAACACTCTGCGGAGACAGCAGCAGAAACAGCTGGAGTTTTTCCGCACTCACAAAAAAGGTCAGTTGTACACGTCAATTTATTCACTAATGTTGAAAAGCATTTTAAAAATGACTGTTAGGCCAATAATGAATGTGATTTGGTAGATGAAATCCAGGAGTGTGGTGTGTAAAGACTTTAGAGCCAGTCATTACCAGTCAGTCTCACAAAGACGTGTTTGAATATATTTTGTTATTTATGACCGATGTCAATCACTAAAGATGTCACTGTGGCACTGATGTGTTTTAGCAGCTACATCATAAGTCATTAGACAAATGATTCATTAACTAATTAATGCTACTGCATACATATTTGTGGTCTGGTGAGCGATAGCTCACCCATATCACTAAATAAATTTACAGTTTTATGCAGTCTAAAATTAGTTTCTTTTAAGTTCACTCCCCTCCAGTGTTGCTCTCTTTTTACTATATCCCAAAACTCTGCAGGTCTTTTATTGTTTGACACAAATTGAATCACGCATCCACATTGGTTTTTGGTACAACAACATTTTACACAGCTTTTTAGATTGTCTACTGATTGAGCAGTCATTAAATGTATTGATTAATTGAAGTACTATTGTAATTATATCACACATGCGTACCATGTAAAGTCTGTGTTTCTTTTGGTATTTTTCATTTTAAGTCACAGTAGGGCATGGGTGTCAAACTCACTTTAGTTTAGGGGCCATATTCAGGGCCCAGTACAACCTAAGTGGACTGGACCAGTAAAATAATAATAAGATCTGTAAATAATGTCATCTCCAAACTTTTCTCTTTTTTTTTTAAGTGTGAAAAAAAGTAAAATTACATTATGAAAATGTTTACATGTGCAAGCTATCCCTTAAAAATGTCAATAACATGAACAACCTGAAATTTCTTAAGAAAATAAGTGCAATTTAACAGTACTATGCCTCTGCTCTTCTTGTTCACATGTGAATTAGAACTTACAGATCACAGTGGATTAATAAATACCCAAAACATTTAGTAACAGGCAGAATATTGTTAAGATTGCACTTATATCTCAAAAGA
>JAPTGW010000005.1:34719088-34729199 GCA_029814545.1 Apogonichthyoides opercularis
AAATGGTAAAGCAATGGGAAAAATGGTTATTCTATGTACAAAAATGTGAAATCACCAGTGTCATAGTCCATTCTTCAAGTGCTGTACACATAAGATTAACAAGGAAAAAAAAGACAGAGGAAAAAAAAAAGAAAAGAAAAACTCTTGATTCTTAATATCTTCAGTGTAATTTTTGCACTTCACAGATTTATCCCATGGGCCAGATTGGACCCTTTGGTGGGTCTGTTTTGACCCACAGGCTGTACGTTTGACACCCCATCAGTAGGCTATTTCAGTTTGCGTGTCATAAGAGTGTTGGTATGTGTTACTACAGAGCTGCTCCATAAAGGCGTCACATCAGTCACCAACCTGGAGGGGTGGGTGGGCCATCCTCTGGACCCCATTGGTACACTGTTCAGCACCCTCATAGAGACGGGACGAGGCGGCGAAGAGGGGTCCGCAGTCCTACATGACTTCCCAGGTACGTGAACACACACATGCACACCCATTTCACTGAGTGAGCTTCGGCCTCCAACACCTACACTGCAGTGATTGTATCTTCCTGTCAGAGTGGTGAGCCTGCAGCCTCCAATCAGCAGTGATGACACAGACATGGTGATTGGCCTCGAGTCATTCTCCAATAACAGCTCATGAATAAGAAATGCAGCAGGAAAAACACTCCAATTAAAATGCATTAATTATGCAGGGAGCTCAACTTGATGAATTTAACATACTGTAGTCAGAAAGGATAGACACATCAGGCAGCACTTGTAGTTACTTTTCATAAGCAGGTGAGGTAATCGTATACCAGCCGGATGTTAAAGTTGTGAAAGTTTTCAATTAAGACTTGTAGCATCAGGCTATTTATATCTGAGTGTGTATGTGGTGTTTATTCATTAGGGACCATCAATGCTCCTGGGATGAACTGTGAGCTCTGCCAAGACATCATTAAGCCATTAAAACACATGATTACCATCCTCAGGAGAATAGACACTCTGAAAAAAGAACACCAGAATGAACAAGTAGATCAATACATTTATCAATACTCGACTCAATCCACAGCCCAAAGGGACAATTTTCCTCCTGAGTCATCTCTCACCCTGTCTCCTCCCTTCATTTCACCCCTCAGGATCACTGGGTTCAGGCAGAAGGTCGGAGCATCATGTTTTCTCAGTGCACCGCTTCTTAGAAGAAGGAGAGACGTTTGTGTCGCTGGCTGTAGAGACCGCTCTGATTGGCTTAGGGCAGCAGAGGGTGATGCCAGATGGACTTTACGCCCAAGAGAAAGTGTGTCGTAATGAAGAGCAGCTATTGGCCAGGCTTCAGGAAGTGGAGTTAGATGAAACGCTAGTGAAGATCTTCCGGAAACAAGCTGTTATTTTGCTAGAGGGTAAGTATGCTGTGCACACAGTTTTGTATCTGGAAATATCCAAGGCACTCAGACATTGGTTATTTATGTACCATTATATTCTGCATGTTTTGTGCAATTGAAATCATTATAGTTTGAGTAATTATGACTGCGACGTTGTAACTGGAATTAGGCATAACTTATCAGTATTTGTTGTTCTATAACCATGATACAATGCAATAAGAGCATACGCACATACATATGTAAGAAAATGACTGAATGTCGACAGGACACACAAGAAGTTGACATCTAAATTGGGAGGCTCACGTCCTCAATCCCCACCTTCCCAAAGAGCAACACATTATCCACACACAGGAAGAGTCCCATTTCACACCCAGAAACGCAACCAGCTCTTTGTGTTTAACTTTGTCTGTTATGTTAAGTGAATGCACTGATGTGCTAACTGTGTACTTAATTGTGTGTTCTCTGCCTTATGTGTGCATTTACACTTTGAATGTTTGTCCTTGTGTGTAACAGTAGTGTGAGCATGTTGTTTGCATTGTTAAGTCTACTTGCTGACATTGTGTGAATGCATGTGTGTACTGAGGGGTATAATAAGCCTATGTGTGTAAGATGTGGCTGATCATGGTTCAAGGCCTTTTTCACTTCAGACCCTCTAATGACAGAGCCAGTCAGATGCACGACAGCTAATTATGTTTGTCCATTTTTGTCTGATTAAAGTCAAGCAAATGAAGGACATTATGTAACTCCATTTTCATAGAATCCTTTAGGGGACATGACAACACTGAATTGATCCCGGTTTCATTATCTGTGCATCCGAAGTCCAATATAGTGTTTTCCTCTGTGCAAAAAAAGCCCTGTTATGATCCAAAAACTATTTAAAAACAGCAAGTCACCTATTGCAAATTGCCAGAATAACAATATAGGCCTAATTCTATATAATTATATATTTATGAATATAAATGTTGCACTACAGAAAATATGGAAAGCAATATTTTATCTGGTTAATGCACATTTTCAGATAACACTTTTTTTTTTTTTTAATTTATAGTGTGTTAAATAAACTGACAAGCTAAGTAAATTGTTTGCTAGCTAAGCTTTAGCTACAGTAAGTTCATCAGTTACTCAGTTAGCTTAGCCTAGCAAAGACCAAAAAAAGTGGAAATGGGTGACACGGCTCATTAAAAAAATGCACTTATCAGCAGCTCTAAAGCCCAGTCATTAGCATCTTAAGTCACAGTTGTCCGTCTACACAAAAAATGAGGCAGTTAGTTTTCTAAGCTTGCTGATACTTGCTTCTTGTCTTTATGCCAGCTAAGCTAACATTCAACTAGCTCCATACATAACTGACAGATGAGCGTAAATCAACCCCCACACTCACAAGAAAGCAAATAAAGTTAATGATCTGTTCAGAAAGTAATAATTATCTAATGAAAATACTCTTTATGCTGCTACACTTATAGACACAGTAATATTACTTTCACCAACCAAACAAAACATGTAAGAAGAGAGGGGTGGATCAGTTTAACAGCTTTTCCTTGTAACTGTCACTCTGTTTAAATAACCAAATACCTAACCTCATGTGTCTGTATTTTTTTTTTTTTTTTTTTTGTCTTTCCTTAATCTGTTACTTTTGTAATTTCCCCTTGCACTGCATGCGATTTGTGCTCACATGATATCTGAGGATGTGTTTCAATGCCATCTAAAATGAGAAGTCTCTGCACTGAGGCGAAAAACAAAAAGCGTCTGTACATTTGTAGTGTTTGAATAACAAGCTTATCATTATTGTGATACACAGTTGAGTCATACTGCTCAGTGGCCTCTGAGTTTAATCAGCAGTATCAGACTTGTTTAAAGTATCATGCTGGGAAATAATCTTATACGCAAGGTCGCACCGGCTCATCATAAGTGAACTATTATGCTGCATGGCACGCTGTGTTTCCGTTGCTCTGTTTTGAAGTTTACTCTGGGCAGACTAAACTCACTGAACTTGTATTTTCTGTGCAGCTGGTCCTTACAGTGGCCTGGGGGAGTTACTGTACAGAGAAAGCGTCCCCATGCACACTTTTGCCAAGTATCTCTTCACGTCGCTGCTACCTCATGATGCCGACCTGGCGTACAAAATTGCACTGAGGGCCATGAGGTAAGTACCCTGTTACCCTATTTAAAGCAGCCTTTCCTTCCTGTCTGTCCAAGAGGAACTTAATAATGAGAAGGGGAACAAAAACAAAAAAGAAGGCAAGTGAAGTCAGGCAGTCATTTCCCTTTGATTGGACACAGCCATTAAGTGTAACCAGCGTCTCTGCCTTCTTTAAGTCTCTTTTTGTTTGTGGGAAAGAGTGTGAGGAGAAACAGAAATGGAACAAGCAATAACAGAGACAGATTTAAGGCTATCTGGGGCACTGTTTAATGACAAAGCCTCCTTTTGCTGGAATATTCACTAAATAATTCAATGTTGCTGAAAATGAGTTTTATAAAATATGTGAATAATAAATATATGCTGTTGGTTTTTTTTCCCTGACCGCCATGGGTGTTTTAAAACTTTATTTCCACTCACCCAAATTAAACCCCTTTGATTTTCATTATATGTAAATCTCTACTTTAAAAAAAAAAATCATTACTTGTGAAGAATAAAAAGCACCTCACACATGCTTCACGAGCATGGGAAGGAGGGAAAATAAAAGTGAGCTGTTATTTTTACACCCATCTTTATTTTCAGTGTTTATGGCTTCAGGCAAAGATCCACCTGAGTTTAGCTGTGGGAGCACGCAAAGGAAAACTATTGATTTTTTTTCTTTTTCTATAAAAGGTTTATTGTCCTCTGATAACCTCTTTTCCTCTATGGCATGTGCTTATAAGTGTACAATATGTCTGTATGAACTAATTTCTTTTTCTTTGCGTTCAGGTTGCCGGTCCTAGAGTCCATGGGCCCCTCTGGTGACCTGTCCAGGCCCCACCACATAGTGTCAGTGGTGTCCAACCGCTACCCTCGCTGGTTCACTCTCAGCCACATAGAGTCCCAACAGTGTGAACTAGCCTCCACCATGCTCACTGCTGCTAAAGGTACCCAGTGTAGTTTTACTGTTTGTATTCATACTTTAGGTTCATAATGAGTCCTGCATTCTCTCATTATCTCTTTGCTTCTTAAAACAAGCTTCTCATTATTGTTGGTTAGACTCCAGGGACACATTAATGCTTTATGTGATACAGGTACTGATCCGGTGTTGTTTGTTAAATTCCTTTTTTTTCCCCCCTACTTAAATGGCTAATTTAAACACTTCAACAGATTCAAGTTTTGTCTTCAGCTCTGACTATAATTATGCTAATGATGTTTTTATTTCATTACTGCAACATAATACTTGGATTTTGCAATGGAACAGGAACCAGTATAAACAGTGCATCCAAAACGGCAAAGAGCAGTTTCTACATTTAAAACATGCACTTGTGGCTAGACACTGTGACAAAAGCAAAGTAAAGGAATTGCATATTTTCACAAGTTAGGAGAAAGATAGTAGAAGAAGGTCTTATTGTGTTATCAGTGGGAAGTATTAGATGAGTAAAGATAGATTATATTCTTGTTTTGCTGGTGTTGTCGCTTCAATAAACACAACAGTAAGTGTGTATCAGCATTTTAAAAAATCGTGCACTTGCTTCACTTTTGATTATAATTGCAAATATGTCAGAATAGTGCGATAAAGCCACAATAGCACAGCTTTTAATTTGGGTTGCTTTCAAATCATGTAAAGGTGTAAACATATATCAGGCTTATCTTGATTAATTTAAGTCCCATTCAATATTGTGGATACTACATTAAAAAATGCCCTAGAAGGAAATATCAAGAGAAATATCAGAACCACCTAAAAAAACCCTTTAGGATAACAAGATGAGTTCTCTGGCTATATTTTAGGATGAAAATGAATTATGTGTCCCTGTTTTTTGTTATTGTCTTATTAGGTGATGCTCGTAAGCTAGAAACAGTGTTAGAGTCTATCCAGAAGAACATCCACTCCTCATCCCATATCTTCAAACTGGCCCAGGATGCCTTTAAAATCGCCACGCTCATGGACACTCTGCCAGACATCACACTGCTCAAAGTTTCCCTGGAGCTTGGCCTTCAGGTAACATACATGTGCACACATAAACATGCACACAAACTACCATATATTCATGGCATGCAGAAAGAGCTGATTTTATGTTTCTTACAGGTGATGAGAATGACACTGTCCACCTTGAACTGGCGGAGGAGAGAGATGGTGCGGTGGCTAGTAACGTGTGCTACGGAAGTTGGTAAGTTATGCTGCTGCTTTTTCTTTCAAGGTGCCTTTGCATGCTGAAGCATGTGACAGATTTTCAAGAAATAGCATAGCACACTTCACAAGGCCTTCTAACATGGATTCCAGAGGGTTCCCAGCAGGAGCAAATGAAGGGGGGGAAGGAATGACTGGCAGGGTAGTAATTATGGAAGATTGTGGGCTATGTTGATTAAGTGGGCCTGATGTTTGGACTCGACTGAAACCTGATTTCCCTGAAGTGGACAGGAAGCAGAGTCCAGAGGGACAGAGCTCTGTAGGGGAAAACTCTCCTCCCAGATGATTTCTTATGAATGTAGGGAATGAAAAGGAGTCCCTGTTTCTGTGAGCAGAGTTTGAATGGATTCATTGAGAAGAGGCCAGTAGAGCAGGGTGACATAATGTTAAAGAATTTAAAACAGAATATGCAGTTAGATGGTAAAATACCATTGTAGAACTAGTGGTGGTTTATTTTACTGGAGTCCTGCTGCTGCTGCTGAAGAGAAGGATCCTCATGTAAACTGGTTTGGATATTATATACTTTGTTCAAATAGTGGCAAATAGTAGTCCTGTATTCAAAGGTTGACTTTTAACATACATAGAGTCTAAATGAAGCACTTTGTTTTTGTGAGCTGTAAGTAAATATTTATTTGTAACTGCCATTTTTAAAGTAAGAAAGTTTTAATATTGTTGCAGAGCATGCTATACATGAACAAAATATCCAGGTACTAGGAAAAAATGAAAACCAAAGAACAGCACATATGAAGTGATGATGATTTAAAGTGGATTAATATCTATAAATACAAGCAATAAAGTATCACCGATTCACTGAAGTTGTAGTTGACATTGCAAAGTTGGTTTAAAATTGCTGCAATGCCCTGTTATGAAATGGTGATATTAGGTTTAATGTATTATCCAAGGATGAAATGACTGTGTGATGAGAAAGGTGCAGCTAAAATTAAAAACCAGACCAAAATAGAGCCCTCTTCTGAGGCTCTAAGACTAATCCCTGAGGAACACCTCACATTTATTTTCCTTCTCTGTTTAGGTGTTTTTGCATTGGACAGCATCATGCAGAACTGGTTCACCCTCTTCACACCTACAGAGGCCACCAGTGTCGTTGCAAGCACAGTCATGTCCAACAGCACCATCGTTCGTCTTCATTTGGACTGCCATCAGCAGGAGAACTTGGCCAACTCTGCTCGGACCCTGGCCCTGCAGTGTGCCATGAAGGACCCCCAAAACTGTGCCCTCTCAGCTCTGACGCTCTGCGAGAAGGACCACATTGCCTTCGAGACAGCCTATCAGATTGTACTGGATGCAGCCGCCACAGGAATGAATTACACACAGCTGTTTACAATAGCACGTTACATGGAGCACCGTGGTTATCCTATGAGGGCGTACAAACTAGCAACATTAGCCTTGACTCACCTCAACCTCAGCTACAACCAAGACACGCACCCGGCGATCAATGACGTCCTCTGGGCATGCGCTCTAAGTCACTCACTGGGGAAAAATGAACTAGCAGCTGTTATTCCTCTGGTGGTGAAGAGCGTTAAATGTGCCACTGTCCTTTCAGACATTTTGCGGCGATGCACATTGACGACACCAGGGATGGTGGCACTGCATAGCCGAAGAAACTCTGGGAAGCTGATGTCTCTGGACAAGGCTCCACTCAGGCAGCTACTGGACGCCACGATTGGGGCTTACATTAACACGACGCACTCACGGCTGACTCATATCAGCCCAAGGCACTATAGTGAGTTCATCGAATTCCTAAGTAAAGCCAGAGAGACATTTCTCATGGCGCATGACGGACACATCCAATTCACACAATTCATAGACAACCTGAAACAGATATACAAGGGCAAGAAGAAACTCATGATGCTTGTTCGGGAGAGATTTGGTTAAAAGAGCAGAAAAAACCAAATCAGCTTTACTTGAGTCTTCTTTTTTTTTATCCTTTGTAACTTGAAGTAAAAACATATGGAGCCCCAAAGTGTTACATGTTAAATTATCAAGACACGATGAGACAACATACAATATATTAATGACAAAACTGTAAATATAGAAACGGTAATTTACTAAATAATTAAATCTATTATTAAAACTCACACCATTAATATAAAGTAGTTTGTTATATGTTCATTTTAAATAAAACCCTTTTTCATTTTATTAGTTACTGCATTTATCTTTTATTTCATGTAATTTTTCCTGACATGCTACAGTAGCTCATGCTATGTCAACACAGGAAAAAAATCTGGTTTTCAGTATTTCTTGAATTTTTTATATTTTTTTTAAAGCTACAATTCTACATTTATCAAATTGCTGTTGTTAACATTTGTTTTTCACAACCAGCCTAGTTTGTTAGGTAACAATGGAGTTAACTAACTAGCCAGGCCAAGCTTCTAGCCTCGCTTCCCATGCAAACTACTGCTAAGTTACATTTAGCATGGGTAGCTTTTTGTTAACTAAAAAGGAAAAGCACATGCACTGTTTTAATTTATGTCACCAATTTTTTTAAGTCAATCTAAACTTACTACACTGAACATAGCCATAAGTAGCCATACCATAAATACCATTTTAAAACAAAAAAAAAATTGAAAATGGGAATTTTGAAATTCAATATTATTATTAAATAATAATTCTCAAATAATACATATAACTACTATTATATTTTTGAGGTGAGTATGTTGTGTTTAATATTGAACACTTTGGGGCTTCATAAAAAAAATATGTCTCCTATTATTTCTGACCGCTGGGTCAAATGTAATTATAAACGGGGGCAAACATGTTGAATTTAGACTGTAATGTGAAAAGTCTGTGAGAGCTCAACCAAGTGTTGACAGATTCTTGGTGGACAATTCAGAATGCTCATACTGTCAAACATGTAAGAAATTAGATGTAAAACCTTTTTAGGGTAAACTTAAAAAAACTCAGTCAAAAAACTGAGTATGAAGGTGAAGAAGGAAAAACTAAAAGGACTATAAACCATAAAAGCAACACCTGGTATTGCTGTGTATGAAACTGTTGCAGAAGAAGAGAACTGTCAATTTGTGAAAGCTCGTGTTTCCCTTTATATGTATGAAAGTGAGAGAATAAGAGTTTTACACTGAAAATATACTGTATTGTCCAGTGGCAAAATGTCCACCTTGCACTCCTCCTACTTTCCTCAGCTAACGTTCACAGCCTCAAAGAGAAGAGAAATGGCTTTAAACCAAATGGAGCAACTCCATCTGAAGTGACAAGTACCTCTTTTAAAGGATCCAGCTTTACTCTCTCCCATCTGCTCAGTGTAGTAAAACTGCACATCTGAATTAAGGAGAAACTCCAGAATCCATTCACTGGTTCGACATTTGTTTCTGTCATCTTTGGGCTGATTATTTTGGCTTTGCAGTGTTGTTCACAAAGACTGTTCAGTATCCTTATTTTACAGACAAATCTGTCTTGGAAACACAAAAATAAACTGTCACAGTGCTTGACCTTGTGGAAACATGGCAACTGTCAACATACATTCTCAGGGATTTCTCTAAAGAAAAAGCAGACAAAAAAGAAAAAAAAACAAAAGCATTTTATTGTCCTGTATATATGAAAAGTATATGTCTGAAAAAATGTATATGTTAACTAATTTATGACAGAATATTCTATGTAAGGCACAATACTTGAAGCTGCAGTACTTTGGTTCTTGAAACAAACAAGAAAAAACATATCAGAAGGACTTCAAAGAATTGGCCTTGCATTGCATCAGGGGCCAGTTGAAACAGTGTGGGCCGGTTCAGCTCTGCAGACATGTAATGGACTGCACCGCACAAACCGGCCACTTGCAAGAGGGGAAGTGGACGTGCAAAGTGTGTATTCTCCCGAACATAGTAGTGCATTGAGGGCAGTAAATGTCAGAAAAGAGACGCTTGTATGTTTCACACTGTATGTTTTACAACACGAGTGTGACTTTGCCACCGGCTGCGATATCCAGCGGTGTGAAACACAGCCCCACGCCTCCTCAGTCACTAGAAAAAGCTCTGTTTTATGCCTAGCGTCCACGCCTCTTCTCCTGACATCTCGACTTTTTTGCAGGACAGAAAGTTGCCCTATACTGTAGGTTTTGACTGTTCCACTTTTTTATGCCTCCTGTGTTTTTATTTAAGATTCTCCTTCCTCTGTAACTGATTTGTTTTTATTCCTCTCTAGACTTCCTCACACGAGAACAGCCTTCTTTCTTGCCTTGTCTTAATGCTTTAAAACAACCAAATGGGAGTTCTAACTACCAAACTTTATTTCATAAGCCAACTCACTTTGGTTACAACCTTAGTGTCTTTCATTTTCTAGCTCAGCGCCCATGTATTCTGTGCTTTAAAAGCTTCTTTCATCTGTTTTTCAGTGAAAACAATCTTTGTTGTCTCTTGTTCCCGCCCTCATTAGAGGTCTGTTGTTGGCTCCTCTTTTTTTTTTTTTTTTTTTTTAGAAAAAAATGCTC
>JAPTGW010000005.1:35516891-35528923 GCA_029814545.1 Apogonichthyoides opercularis
GGACGGTCCGGTTGTAGCTGAGCCGCACTTTAACGGGGTCTGTGTGGAACCGGAGGACCGCGCAAAGCCTCGGGAACCCGTGTCTCTGTCACAGACCATCCCACCACATGAGGACTGATAGTACGTGTGTTACTTTTCTACAGCACCACTTGGTAAGAGAACTAAATCTGTCATAAACGAGACTATGTTGTAGAAAAATCTGTGTTACTAATGGAAGCCATATGTAACTGTGGTTCATCTACTGTCAAAGATGGTTATCTGGAAAGGAGTGGTTTGTTGAGTCTATAGCAGTGTTCAATACTTTGATGCTTCTCCATATCTGATGAGTGATTTTTGAGATAGAGTCAAGGAATACCAGTGAAAAACAGGACTACAAAAACGTAACACTGAATGCAACCTTATTTATGTTTTTTTTTTTAACTTAGTTTGAATTACTAATGAGTTTATTATAACTTATTTTTAATTTCGATAAGACACCCTAAAAGGTTTAGGAGTTGTACCCAGGGTAATGGCTTAATTAAAGGTTAATAAATAATTGATTAATAACTGGTATTGCCATTATAAACATCTAAACAAATCAATATTTATAAGTACTTTGTCTGACAAAATCAATAAGGTGAACCAAGAGGTTTCCATCTTTGTGTCCTACAAGTTATGTATGAAGTGTCAGTAAATGTTTATTAACCATTAATACGATTGTTATTGAAAACTTTTCACTGGTTAATTTAGGAACAAGTAAAGAGTGTGGGATCCTTCCTTTAAGAAGCTCCTAATGTCAGTGTGATATCATTCATTTATGTTGGGCATGTGCTGTGGTGTTCTGTGCCACAGAGTGACTCATTCTGCTAATAGAGGGGTATCCCTAACCAAATCACATGTAATTAGATCAGGTTACCTGTATCTACATCTGAAACCTTAAAAGGAACTTCAAACTGAAGTGTCCTTTTTTATGTATTTCCCCTAATCATATATATATAATCCTGACAGTTAAACAATAAATGTTTTGTGTAGTTTATCCAGCTTTTTGACTATTCTTGTTTTGTGAGAATCCCCTGTCTTTCACGCTGTGTTTACAGTCATGACACTGTAATCTATTAATGCTGATGTTTTCCCCTGTTAACATCACAAACCCTCAGTGCACAAATACCAAGAATTATCAACCAGTTTTGCCTTTCAGCAATGAAGGCACTTCATGGTTTTTGCCATAGTAATAGTCAGTTCACAACATATAGTGGTTTAACTTAAAAGTCTGAGACAAAGGAGAGCTTGTGTGCAGACCATAAGCAAAGCAAATAACCTGCTGGCAATCAGAAAACTGTACAGTATGTCAGGAGGGCATGCAGTGATTGTCATGTGGTTATACAGAGCAGACCATTGTAAATTACAAACTGTTGATATCTGCATCTATATTTCATTATGATTATCTTTATTTGTGTTGCTTTTTGCTACTCTTACCGTTATGATTTCACCTTTCAATGAGTTACATGTAAGAGAAATGGAAATCTTAATTAGCTGAATATATCTAATTTTAGGAGGATTATAGTACATAATAACATCATAATTTATGTCTCATAGATATACAGGGGACTATTGTGTGACCATACGGCACTGCAGTAGCTTTGTATTGTCTTCTTCAGACTTAATGCTGTACATCATTTGCTGATCATCCAAAGTACACCATTAGTTAGATCGATCTCCTAAGTGTCAGTGTTTCCCATCCTTCTTGAATTGTAACCCTTTTAAACAAAGCCACTGTATCTGTACTTTCAGGCTTTGTGTAGTTTGTACAGTATCAGTGTCAGTAAGTAGTTCAACCAAAGATTAAATATTCTTTCTCAGATTCTTATATTTAAATAATGTATTGATTGAATAGCATCTGATTGGCATCATAAATTAAATAGCCAATTGATAATTAGGGTAATCAGTTAGGTACAATATTAAAGCCTGAAGATATCTGATGAAAACACAAAATTATGATATCATAATATATGCTTGTGCTAAAAAGACAGTGAATAATAATAAAATTGAAGCTCAACAATCCAGCCCTATTGGCAAGTTGACATTTACAAGAAAATGAGTGGAGATCAGTGACCGTATTCAAGCTCTTGGCTGTATAGATATTTGATAACAGTTCAAATAATGCAAGAATCCATCAAATTTGTTGCAAAAGCTAATAGTTTCAAATGCTCACTTGCTCTTCAGATGTTTGTTAATTTTTCCACCCTGTTATACCTTCCTCTATTAACTATACTCGGTTATAAACAGGCTAGTGTTGCCAGGCTTTTTATTGATCTGGTGTTTGGTTCCTGGTAGGTCTAAAAAGATTAAGCTGCGGAGCTTCCTGAAAGCACCCAGTACAGTAGGACGTGGCGGTAGAGTAGATCCCATGGGCCCATTCACAGCTGTTGATTCACCAACTGTCTGCAGACTCTGAGCATGAGGAGGGCCACGGCTCTGACCCCCACCCTCAGCCCACCTCGAACCACCCCCACCTTCCCTGGCTCTGAGACACAGACATGCACGGTGTCCTGCCAAGGAATACAAGGGCACTGCCACATGTCACCCATTAGACATCCAGACACACACACTCAAAATGTACAGCACATATGTGAACAAGGCTCAGCACACACACACACAGACTCTCTGAGGTTCGGCCGGCGTGTTGGAAAATAATTGGCACAGCTGAAAGAGAGAGTGAGAGCAGCTGAGGACTGCGTGAGATGGCTGATTTCCATCTCTTCCTTTGTTCAACAGTCGCTCTTTCTGTCTGTGAACCAGAAAACAGTCGTATTGTTGTTCAGGGTAAAAAGTTCATTCCTTTATTTTTGGCATTCTTCAGTTGTATACGGAGCCTATAAATAGAAGGGAGGTTTGTGCTCGTGGGTGTGTGGAGGGTGAGTTGGGTGGATATTTGCTGTCATCCTGGAGAAGATCAAGCTTTGTATTAAGTAACACAGAGTGATGCAACTCCCACACACACACACAGTTACACAGTTTTTATTGATACATGCTCTCTTCCATCACAACTCTAGCCTCATTTGGCCTAAAACTCAAACATGCTGAGTGTGCTCGTCTGCAAGTGCTCTAAATTTAACCATGTTGATCCTCGTACTGTTTTCCTGAAGAGAGGTACACTCAGAGGCTGAGTGACTCAGACAGTAGATATTCATGTAATGCTCTCTGCCTTGCATGTCGGTGCTTGTTGTTGACGATTTTGATAGTATCACATTGTTCTGCTTAATCAAAGTGCCTGGTTTGTTGTGGCAAAACACATCAATTATGGCTTAATGTGACAGTCACTGAGTTCTTTCCTACTGGAGAAAAGAAGGAACGGAAAACAAGAGGGCATGGGAAATTACACACATTACTTGTGGCTACAACTATTACACATGTTGAATATGTGTATATATTTATATGTGTTTACAGAGTCAAAAAGATAGGATAGATTAAGTGTTCGAGAAGAGTTTTCAGTATTTTTTTTTTCTGTGCTGTTTTGGCAGTATAATACCACACCATTTCTAACTGAAAAGATGCTGCACAAATCCATTTAATAAATTTTTAACTTATTCAGAACTACAGTTTATCACAAAGGTCCTGGTTATTTTGGTGCCAGCTCTTTTACTTACTCACATGTGCATCATGATGTATGTCAATCACTAGCTCCAGAAAATGAACCTTCAGCAGTTATTCTGTTAAAAATGCAACAGTAGAAGAGGAAGTCGTGTTTCTATTTACAGCACATGTAAACAAACCATGGGCATGATAGGATGTATCATAGGATTGGGCAACTTCAAGGCATGTAGATTTGCAGATAATACATTTTCATATAGATGACTAACACTCAGAGAACAGAGGGATAGTACCATAGTGTTGTTTAATATGAGACAAGGAAGCAAGTGCACATGTATGGTTAGACTATTGTTTTAGACTGTTGTTATGTACGGTATCAGATTTCCATTAATCTGCTATAACTGATCCCACAATATCATCTTGTTGAATATATAACATCTCAGTAGTGCTAATAGGCTGTAATTAGCATGGCATAAAAGTACAGTATAGTTGAATAAACACCAAATAGTTTGTGTTTGGAATATTTTCTTTTACTTGTGTGTCAAGAAAATTAAGCCACATTCGAGAGGTTGAATTCATCTTATTGGCTGAGATACTTATGCACTTTACATTCTTTAAGCGCCTGGAGTTGCCGTCATCAGGCCGACTATGCAGTGTTTCTTGCCAGAAAAGTGAATAGTGAATGAAAGGATGTTTTGCTGCCTTGTTATCTCGATTTGTTAATGCTAGCTACGTAAGAAGCAACAATTTTTAGGTGGAGTGTTTTCTTTTGTGTTACTCAACGTACGTTATGATGTCAGTATGACAGCTTTGCCCATTACATTTTTTAAGTAGTTGAATGTCACCGTCAAAGTGTATGTCATGGAAGACTTGTTTGGTGCGTGGAGAAGAAAAGTGGCAGAGTGTCATTCCAATGTGCTCCAGCAGCACTGCACCTATGACGGAAAGTCACTTTTGATCTGTAATCAGCTTTTGTTGGATGAGAAGACAGTTTTAGAGGGCAGCATAAGGTCAGACCAGCCTTAGCACAAAAAATACCCTCACTGGGTTTGAGGCAACATTGGTGAAGTTAAGGTCCACAAAGAAACAGCTTCTGCAAAAGTTAGTCTACTTTCCCACACTGTTTCTCAAAAACATTTAGCATATTGATTTCCTGATGTAGAATATGAATATATCAAGTTGTTTGAGTACGGTCTTGTGCCCTTCCTATGTGTCATGGTAGGTATATGTGGTGAGAAAAAATTCTAGTGGGGTGTAAATTCCTTCAAAGTCTATCTGATAAACTCAATTTAACTGCGTGTGAATCCACAAATGTCCTCCCAACTTGTGAGGTGAAATCTGAAAAATATTATGATTAACATTACTTTAACTAACCTAACCATAATCAAAGCTGTTTGAAGTCAGCCATCATGTTACGTACAGAAAAAATGTAAAACCAACAATCAGGGCTGTGTTGAAAATGTGAAGCCTGATAACATTACCTGAATGTTTTGTGCATTGTTCTTTGTTTACAAACATGAGGGAGGAGAAAGGTTCAAGTGATGTTATCGCTGACCATAATGAATCCAGGTATTTAACCAAACAGGAACTGAGACCCAACCCATTTTATTAAAATCTAATGAAGACAGACTGTACATCATTTTTGTGTGTCATGTTTTCTTTTTGTTTTTGTTTTCATTACCAAATACAGTTGGACAGTATACATTTAAATTTTTCTCTTGACAATGATGGTAAAAAGATGGTGAGGAGATAAGGCAAACGACTAAATGATTAGTATGGTTGAAAATAAGAGGAATTTTGTTGACTTAAAGGAAGCACCACAGTCATTTTCTTCCTTTTGTTCAGAGAACACACCTTCGTCATCATCTTACGTCTTTCCGAATCACGACTTCATTCTCCATTTCATCTTCTGTGCCTCAGGGCTGGCACCTACTGAAAGCAAACGCGCCTTTCTTTGCCCTGCTGTGATGACAGTGGAAAGCTGCCAAGAAAACCTGCCGTGTGTGTTTGTGTTTGTGTGCGTCTGTCTCAGCGTGTGTGAACATCCAGTTAACTTGGCGACCCAAGCTCTTAAGCTCCACTTTAGGAGAAGACGCAGGTCACATGGTACAGAAACACGTCTCTTGTTTCCCACACACATCCTGCATGCACAGATAGTCCTGAACAGGTAGATCTTTAATCTGCCTCTGGAGTACAACACATATTAACTCACTCTGTGTGAGCTCTGACATCCCTCTCCTCTTGTTTTTTTATTTTTATTTTTATTTTTTATACCAAGTTTGGACAATATTAACATCTCCCCAACCCTGTAGTAATGGCGGGGGCTTCAGTGTATGGGTGAGGGGTTAGATGGGGTAAGTGGAGTATTTATGGTTAGGGTTATGGTGAAGGGTCAGCTGTAGGGACTAAGCAATGACTTATTTTCGTGCTCAGCTCTATTCACATGCTCAGATAGTAATCATACAATTTACTAATGCACACATGATGCTTCTAACCCACATGAGGTCAGACAGAAGCCAGCAGACAAGTCACGTTATCTGTCACTATTTGAATCTGCTGTGAAAGACACAAAAAAAGAGGTTGTCATATAAACTCATTAAACTCACTTTTATGGTAATAATGCAATCAAATGAGGGTCCTAGGATTCCTCTCATCTGAGTCTTTCTACTGTTGAGAATTTACATGAAAAAAAAGGTCAGTATCAGCAGTTATTTGCATGTGGTGTCATGAGAGGAAAAAGGTTGGTGCAATCACAATAATGATATATGATGATGACATCATTCTTAAATAGCATGCACCAAAAATGTTATGTGAAAAAAAGGAACTTTGGTGAAATGTAACACATGATGACATATTATTTAGAAAATTGCTGTAGGGGAGTATGAAAAAAGTGTTAAAGAAAAAGTTAATCATGTTAGGAAAGAAAATACTTCCATAAGATGCTTTATGAGAAGACGTCTGACAAGTTTATTTTTTAATGCCCTCTTGTTTTGTACCTAAGTTAAGATTATTAAGACAAGAAAACCTGAAGTGTTGCATGCAGACTGGAATCAAGAAGGAAGAACTTGGCTTCCTGGTGTGTTTTGGTTCCAGTAGAAATGTAAAATGCTAAGAAAGTCACATGTGTGTTACGTAACCACCTCTTTTTCTTTATTTTTGTAAGTGTCGATTGCATTCTAACACCAAAGCTAAATAACAATAGAATAATAACTGCATTACTCAGGATGTCAAAACCATTTCTCTAAGAAAAAAGAAATGTTGAAAGGTATTCATCTGAGCTGTATCACAGTCTTAATGTTCCTTCAGAGAAGTAGTTTTTCTGCTCAGACATCTGCAAGTGGCCGAGACACGATCCAGGCTTTAATGTGGTTTCTCAGACTTACAGATGTTATTATACAGTGTGTGACAGAACCAAACTCAGCAGTCTTTATTGTTTGCATTCTGACATCCCCAGTTGTTTCACTTCCTCCTGAGGGTACAGCAACCCCCTGAGGAAGCTGGTTTAGGGTGTGTCAAGAGGATACAGCAGCACTGAATGGAAGGGCATGCAAAGAGACAATATGTTGCCTGTCAGTGCGTGCAAAGTGGTTAAACTCCGCCATATAGCATGACATGACACCAACACGCAATTAATTTTTAGTAATTAAATGCTGTGTTTATACATGTTACTGGTGGTTGCATTTATCATATTAATTGCCGTGGAAATAAGGAGATGTTGACACACCAACCTCTTTAAGTTTGTCACAGAATCTTAAAACCAGTTTATCTTCTTCCTGTCGTCCATGTGTGGGCATGTATTTTTGTTGTTGTAAGTGAATGCTACATAACTCAGTCATTATGTTTTGTTATTGTCCTTCCCAGGAGCCAGCAGTTTGGAACTGAAAGGTGAACGAGTGAAGGATTAACTCTAAGAACGTGACAGTCAGTCAGACGAGAAGACATTTGTGAAAACGAAGAAGGGAAAAAACAGCAGCAGAGATGGGGAGAAAAAAGATTCAGATAGCGCGGATTATGGACGAACGGAACAGACATGTAAGCACACAGTCACTGTCTCACACACACACACAAAAATATAAATCCCACCACATACAGTACATCGCGACACATTATAGTTCCTCAAACTGATGATGTCATGTCATATGATCCTCACACGCTCTGACTCTGTGAATGTGTTGTATGTTGTGTGTGAGGCATTTTGAAAACTAACCCTTTTTTTCACCTTCAAGCTCATTCATAACAACCCATGCACAACTACAGCAGTGACATCCTATTGTCAACGGCAGTTTTGAATATGTGCATTGTCACACACAAGAGCTCACAGATGAACACACACACACACATAAACCAAGTCCTGGCTCTGGCAGCAGTTCCTCACTTCCTGTTATGACAGGAAATGCAGGCACATGTGCTTCCTGACCCCCATAGCAGGGCAGGACTGACCTTGTCACAGTCCTGCCTCAGACCATGATGCCATGGTTTTATCTATAAAGATCAAGATTTAACCTCTTTTCCACAAATCAGATACTAAAAAATGTTATGTTCTATTATTACTTTACATTTTCTATTTTTTGACAATACTTTGGATCTGTTTTATTTGTTACAGGAAATTGTTTGTTTCCCTGCACTTAGACCCCATGTTAAAAAAATTTTTTAGTAAGGTATGAAATACAGTCAATGAGACATTTTCTAAACATGAAATATTGCTTGTTTGCCTCTAAAACCAAAGATGAGAAGTAGCCATAGACTTAATTACTAAGGTAAGTGTGTCTTGGGTATCAGATGTAATCTAAGGTAATGTCTCTTACCTTGATTGCTAAGGTAAGAGACATTTAGCTTAACTTTTATAAATATTCTTAGGCAGTAGTTGTAGAAATACCTGTCTACACACAGCAAAACTTTATAATAATAGTATACCTCCTGTATTGTATATGTTATCCCATTCCTTCCAAACAGTGCCAAAATTCATACAGAACATGTACGAGTATGTCTATATAATGGTTAATTGGTAATTGTATTTTTTAATATACTTTGGACTAATCTAGTCACTGTTTTTATATATTAATTTTATTTATTTTGTAGATATTTCATATCAATTTTAAAAGTATTTCTGGTAAAGCAAATAAGTACAGTGTCTTTCTCTAAATATTGTATTATTCCTTTAACACCTAAAACTGTTGAATAATGTTTGCCCAAGTTCAACCAATATTGATATTTGTTTTATTTGTCTTCACATGCATTTATTTCTGTAGGTGACCTTTACCAAGCGTAAATTTGGTCTGATGAAGAAAGCATACGAGCTGAGTGTGTTGTGTGACTGTGAGATCGCCCTCATCATCTTCAACAGCACCAACAAGCTGTTTCAGTACGCCAGTACAGACATGGACAAAGTTCTGCTCAAATACACAGAATACAACGAGCCCCATGAGAGCAGGACCAATTCTGATATTGTGGATGTAAGTAATCAAATGCACAGATATGTTCTATATGTATGATGCAGTGAGTTTCAGAGCCACACAGAACTACTGTTTTTGCATAGTCACGACCACACTGTACAGCCTTCTACAAACACCGAGTAATACAGCATGTACTAAACTGAACCTTGTTCTGGTTCAACTTATGTAATGGTGTTAGGAGAACACAATAGCAAGTGTATCCCTCTCTCACACACCCACACACACACAGTGGACACATGCTTTTACACACACATGCTCTGTAGACATTTGCTAAGCCCACCATGACACCAAGGTCACACTTAAGCTGTCAAAAGTCAAAGAACGGCCAGGAGTTTAGCTCCGGCACTGACAGGTAACACTAGATGTTTCTGCCTCCTATTCAGATTAATTTAAGGCCTGAGTCAGGACATGTTTATTAGACAAGAATACAAATGTCAGACAGAGTAAAATACTGTCTCTGAGCATTATGAAATATGTTTAGTGAAATTGAACATTTTCCTAAGATCTAGGCTGAGCTACCCTTTATGTTGTCTAGTTTGATGACACTAGTGAGTGAAGGAGTGAACTTAATAAACAGACTCAACAGACAGGTTAAAAGTGAAGGAGTTGTGGCTGCTACAAACACATGTGCATTTGTGTTCTTGTTGTGGGGGTGTGCACATGTACATGCTGTATCTGTACCTGGGCTTTTCCCTCCACGCGGCCCACCACATGGCCTCTTGGCCAGCCCCGTCAGAACCAGGCTTACATCCTCTCTAATCTCCTGTAATCTATCACAATCCTATTTAGCTTGTTACTATAATCTGTCCAGGCAGCCTCTCATCTCTGCAGCGTATCCACACAGTCTGAACAGACGGCATCTTTACTGCTGCCAGTTACTGTAAACTTATCTGCATGCACTTTTACCTCTGTACGACGTTTCCTCCTTGCTACTCTCCAGCTTCCCTTTCCTGCATATTCAGATAATCTACTTCCTTTTGTCTTGTTTGGTTGTTCCTCACCTTCATCCAATGGCAAACAGTGGAAGGAAAGTTTAGTTCTTACTCTGGCTTAATGCAGTTACTTTGAATGCAGGATTTTTATTTAATCAGACTTAATATTTTGGTTGTTTGTTGTCAGAGTCTTAGTGCAGCATACGTCAGATTTACATGAGTTCAGCGTGATTCCCGGGTTAGCTAACAACTTTTGATACTTGGCCAAAACACCACGATTAACCTTCCTGCTCTCTGATTGGATGATGAGGATAGAAGTCTTTGAGAGGCATGTGCAACCTCTCAGGGTAGGCAACAATACATGGCGCAATGTGGTGCAACAGCGCCTGTGCCAAGGTCACACTCACTGTGCCAGAGACTGAAACAAGCTGAGCGTGTCAGAGGTCCTTGAAGCTGACAGTGGATTTTGATTTTGATATTAAAAGGATAAAAGAAAATTTGGGAGTGGCCAGACATTTAAGCATGATTAGTTTTTGCACACATTAGGAGGTGAAAATCAGGGGGATGTAGAGTGGTATGGGGGTTGTGCTATGAAGCCTGTCGTAGACCACAGAGCTGTGAAAAAGCTCTGCACCAATGAAATATCTGCCAGACAGGAATTTAGTAGAAGAGAGGCTCCTTTGTTTTGGTCATCTTTTTTTTTCCTCTTTTTTTTTTTTTTGCTCATGTGGCATGTGGGTATGTGTGATGTGTGTGTGAATGTTTGTGTCTTTACAGGCTACAGGCCAAATAAGTATCAACTTATTGTATTTTGTTAATTTAGCCTGAGGCGCTTGTAGCTATTTTGAAGCTGAGAAGTTCTGCATTCCTCACTCTTACTCTGTTAACCTTATTGCACTGTGGCCTGCTCTCTGCTATGTGCACGTGTACTTGTCTTTGTACAGTTATGTGGACAAATTTTCGTATTTTTAAACATTTGGGAGAACATTTTGTCATTGTGAGGACACATTCATTGGTCCTCATAACTTTAAAAGTCTGTGTCAGGGGTAAAACTTTGTTTTAGTGGTTGAATGTCCTCACAATGCTATCTGCCACAAACACATGTGTGCGTGCACATGTGTGTATAACTGTGGCTCCATGCTGCTTCAGATTAGTAACAGATGAAGTTTTCAATAAAGCGGAGCACACAGACACACACATTCTCTCATTCCTGCTCACATATGCTCACAGACTAAGTCCAGTTCCTTTGTGTTGGCTGTGATCCCTCCCTCCTAAATGGCTGGAAACCGGTAGTGGTCTAAAAATAGCACAGAACACAGCTAAGAATAGCCATGACGGGCTGTGAGTGTGTGTGACTGTGGTTTGCCTGTGAATGAGTGAGTGTGTGCGTAGATCTGTGGGCCGCGGAAGGAAAATAAAGAATAGGCAGAGAAGCAACTTAAGGCTGAGTAGTCCAGTCTGAATTCCCCACAACGCCTCCTCTTCCCTCCTTCTCCCTTCCCCTTTGACCAGTACAGCTTTTATTTAACCACATATATCTACTTTTTTTATTTACTTCTATTTTCTTTATATAGTTTTACATGTAGAAGCGTTTTAAAACATATGTTAATTTTCGGTGTCTGATTTTATTACTTTATGGCTAACTTACAAAAGGAATTGGTAATGATTTGTGTCTTTTTTGATGAAACATTGTTTGTTCAGATATTAAAATAACAAGTTTCAAACTCACTGCTTAGCTAAATCCACTGGTGGACGGACAGTCTTGGTTACAATACCACAGAGGACAAATGGAAGTGTTGTGCTGACAGCTGATAGTTGTCAGTAGTGGTGGTTCCCAACATGGGTGCGTAGGAACAACGAAGCTCAAATTCTTCTTGGCCTCTAGCTCCTGTATTATACTGTCCTGTTTTACTTTCTCAGCTTCTACAAGTGATTACAACTGAAGTATGAGATGTAAGGTATATTTTGAATTCATATACAGTGGTCCCCCTCTTGTAAGGCCCCCCTCACCAAAGACCACCCCCTCACCAGAGGCCACCGTTCAATGCAGCAAGTTGGCCTTTTCCATGTAAATGCC
>JAPTGW010000005.1:35661186-35678612 GCA_029814545.1 Apogonichthyoides opercularis
TGATGATGATGATGATGATGATGATGATGATGATGATGATGATGATGATGATGATAATTCTTGGATTATGTGTGGATTATCACCTCAACCGTGATTATTGGTCTGGGGAAGCAGGGTTAATCTGTGTTTGATATGTGCAGATTAGATATGAACTAATCCTGCTGCATAATCTGTGTGGTTCCTGTTCCTTTATTATCACTAGGGTTGAGGACCAAAGTTTATACATTTATGGTACTGTCTGAAATGGAATCTTAACTCTTCATATCAAAACCTATCAAGAACCAAAGCCAGTAATGAAATGTTTGAGATTCATAGTCTTGTTTCTTGTTATTTTGGACAGATTACAAGCCAGTTGTTTCTAATTGAATTTGAAATGTTGTGAATTATATTTAAGCATATTAGCACTCTGGCATATTTGAATTCTTATTAAATCAACATTTGCTTAAATCCACAATTTTGGAAAGTGATGTCCAGACTTATCAATGCTTCCATTAAGGAACACAGACTACAAAGTGACTTCTTTTTATCTGTTAGTTTCTGACTTTGTCATTGACTATCATTATTCAAAAAGTAGCTGAACTAACAACACATTTAACATGCAGATTTTAAAGAAACCTATTGATCTTGAGATCTGTTGACCCTGAGACCTTTTGTCTAGTATCACTGTAGGCAAAACTTTTTTTTTTTAATCTCATGAGTCTTGACACAAAATGTGGAATCCCAAAAGGAAGAAACCTATTGATTTCCAACAGCCCTGACTTTCACATCCTGCTGCCATCAATATAGCTTTCCCTTGAGGCTTTTGTTGTCCAATTTTCCTCCACTTACTCATCTAATCTGTCAGTACATCTCCTTCCTACACTTTATTTTGTTCCCTGCTTTTTAATCATGTCTGTAAAACATGTAAAAAAAAATGTTTTTTTAAAAGTCAGCTGACCAAGATATTTTTAGGTCTGATTTTTCAACTAATATTATTGCATAATTAAAGAAACATTATTCTTTAACATTAATATCTGTAAATATCTGTTGGTGATTTTGGTGACCCTATGACCTCTCCTTTTTTAGCTACATCTTTTTCACTATTGTGTAATTATGATTTTCACTGTGATGACTAAATAATGGTGTTATTACACAATGATACTGAACAGTGAAATTTGCCTTTTAAATGAAGTTACTTTTTACAGTCATGATTCATTCAGATGAAATGTTTCTATCGCTGTATATTTAAGTTAAGATGCCCATTCAGGGCCTCTGCTCTCTTGTTTGAGGTTGATTATGTAACAGGGCACACATTTGGCAGAACTGCTGTATACATCACATCCTATTGGTTAAACATGTAATAATCATGGACTTATCCTTTCAAATGTAAATAGGATTATTATAATATGTCAAAGGGACAATTACTTGTGAATTAAATTTTTGGACAGTGAAACAACACATTGTGTACGACATATTTATTTAAATATATGCCTAAAAATACTTTTGTACACTTAAATCTATTTTTAGAGGACAGCAGTTCCAACAATGAAATGGGTGCATTTTGATTTTATTAAGACAGTCTGCCCTAAGACGATTAAATGTGTATTTATCACATCAGGTGAGATAAAAATGTTACATCAAACAGTTAAATAGAGAATATTAAATGCAGAGATGATTCAAAGTAACAATGTAAATAGCTTTTGGCTGCTTTGGTCCTCTCCATCCCTCCACCCCACTCTAACCTTGGCCCTTGGTATTTTCTCAGAGACTCTCTCACTCTCTCTTGTCTCACTTATATTCCTGTGCCTCCATGTCCACAGCCTATGGTGATAATGTGGCGTTTGCACTTCTGCCCCTGCACCGATTATCCACGCTTTTGTCAGGGTGGACAAAGAGAAAGGCCCCTCCCTCCTGCTGAGCCGGGGCTTTCAGCATGGCCCCTTGCCAGGGGAGGCTTTAAAAGGGTGGGGGCGCGTGGCTCCTCTCACTCTCACGGCAGGACAACCCAAGGGAATCAAAGCAAGGTGAGTCCCTGTCCCTCAGCCAGCCAGACAGACAGCACAGCCAGGGTAGCACAGCCAGGGTATAGCAACCCCCCATATGCACACACTCCATCCCAAACCCTATCACATCTGAGCCGGTCGGGCTCTAGGGCCCAAAAACCATCACTACACCCAGTGGCTGAGATAAATAGTAGTGATGGTGGAAATTCTCAGTAATAGCAGGAAGAAAATGGGCAGGAAATAAGATAACAAGATAGAATGGGTGGGAGAGCTAAAGAAGTCCAGATAAAGCCCCTGGCTTCTTAGACCCTCACATTTTTGCCCAGGAACCATAAATAGATACTTTCAGAATCATGGATTATCATATCATATTGTGTATCATGATAATTTTGCATGTTTTAATTACTGTCTTCAGCTGTCTTTACCAACCAAACTTGAATACTTATACTTAGCTTGCGCTTCCTCAGTATATTCAGTGTGTCGTCTTATTCTCGTGTCTTGGTGAGTGTGACCTCTGTAGCTGTTGTTTTCAATTGTAGACCTACTTTTCTTTCAGGCAAAATGACTCACCATTGCACCAAGTTTTCCGGCCACTGGAAGGTGAGTCTGTGGATAGAAAAACACATTCATGCATCAACTATCTATCTTACATATTATACTGAGAGGGAGGGATGAGAGGGAGAGTTGCCAGATCTCATAAAGAGTGTGGCCAAACACCCCATCGGGTTTTGAAGGTCAATCTCAAAATTGTTATTGGATAATTAATATATTACCTTCATACCCCCCTGAGCTTGAAACTCTGGTGACAGTGTTTCACTGTCAAGCAGTTCTAGTGCGTGGTGCATTAATAAGCTATCAGAGCTATGATATTGGCAGGATTCATTTGTTTTGTCTTGTTGGCTGTAATTACTTATGGATTAAGTATCATAATCAATAAAGGCAACTAGAGCAGAAACTACAGACAAACATAATTTTCAGAGAGATGCAGAATGTCAAAGAATGCCAACTTAGAAACACATTTTTAGACTGAAAAAGAAAGATTCAAGAGTCGAAATCTTGACTAACACCACAGCTTTCAATTTTCACAAGGCCCAGTGCTAATATAAACGCGTACATGAATGCATCTTACAGCCACTAAATGGTACTATATGGTAAATTGGGAAATTTTGGAGACTATTGACTCACTGCTCAGAAAATTTTAAGAATGAAACTAAATAAATAATGGCGGCTGTCAAGGTTTTTCATTTTTCTAAAAACATGGGATGGGACAAACAAACAGTAGGGGTTGATTATATAAAAGAAAAAAACACTTTATGTGACATATTAAGTAAAAATTGGTTTGACTTGTGTGTAACCACAGGTGTAAATTAAAGAAAAAATATTATAGCTTACACTAATGTAAGAAGAGAGTCTGCTAAATGACAAGTACATACCAATATGTACTTTAAGTTGGATAGGTTACAATAAATTAAAGCTAAAGTTAAAATAAAAAGCTATTGATCGCACTGTCCAATGCCAAATAGTTCTTTAATGAAATGGTATACGCTACCACATCCATATGTCTTCTTGAGCCACCCTAATGTGTCTGCTTTGCCCTTCCAGATCATTGTCTTTGATGAGGAGTGCTTCCAGGGCCGTCGCCATGAGTTCACCTCTGAGTGCTGCAACGTGATGGAGTTTGGCTTCGAGTCTGTGCGCTCCCTCAGGGTGGAGAGTGGAGCGTGAGTAAACATATACATACATGCAGAGTGGTTTTACAGTCACTGGAAGAAAAGGCAGAAGCTCTTAATTCATGTGAAAAGAAAGGCAGTCGCACTCAGGCTGACTTGAGATGATATTTTTAGGCTTCTGATGCGTAAGGTTAAATGGCTGAGACCGTTGAGAGTCAGAAAGGGTAATGAGAAGATGACGCTTATTAACTCACTTTTCTTCCCATGCTTCTTCAGCTGGGTGGGTTATGAGCATGCCTCCTACCAGGGACAGCAGTTCGTGCTGGAGAGGGGAGAGTACCCCCAGTGTGATGCTTTTGGAGGTAGCAATGCCTATCACATTGAGAGAATGACTTCCTTCAGGCCCATTGCCTGTGCTGTAAGTTCAACATAATACTGTGACCATTTTTCACTCTACTTTTGTGTTTGTTAGATATTTCATGTAGACCTGAGCATCCGGAAAAACAATTTTTTTCTTCTTCTTAACAGAACCACAGAGAGTGTCGTATGACTATCTACGAGCGTGAGAACTTCATGGGCCGCAAGGGTGAGCTTAGCGACGATTATCCCTCCCTCCAGGCCATGGGCTGGTGCAACAATGAAGTTGGCTCTTTCAGGATCCAGTCTGGAGCGTAAGTGTGCCCAGCAGACTCTGCCATTTCCCCATATCTTCCACATTTGATTTAATGTTCACCTATTTCTTCAGCCTCTGCACAGCAGTCTAAAATAGCCCTGCTTAGCCTTTCACAATCTTTCGCAACAATTTCATCCGCACTTCCTTCATTCTCACTGTGATTTCTCAACAGATTCGTGTGCTACCAGTACCCTGGTTATCGTGGATACCAGTATATCATGGAGTGTGATCGTCACTGTGGAGAGTACAAACACTTCAGGGAGTTTGGCTCCCACTGCCAGACCCCTCAGATCCAGTCCATCCGCCGTATTCAGCAGTAACAACTTATCCAAACCCTTTCTCCCATGTGACCCTTCACCTTTGACCCTTGCTTCTTCCCAGTGCTGAATAAACTGTCTTTCTTAAACCCTACTGACTTTCACCAATGTATCTGCTTACCAGATAGGTCCATTAAATGTGTAATTGTATGCCAGTGCTATCTTTTACACACTTCAAAGTTTTCTGAATGACAATCAGTCCTACAAAATTCACATAAGGGTGTAACATGAACTATCTAGTGTGAGTGTTTTAGCAATAAAGAATGAACTTGAACAGATGTTAATGGACAAGTGGGTTAATAAACAAAATATAGATGTCAAACTGATAGAAAACAATCTGCAATAACCTTTATAAGAGATGCATTAGTCAATATCATGTGTAAACAGAAGTATCTTGCATTTCCAGAAACTTACATAGATAAGAAATTTACTGTTTTTGTTTTAAAGACTAAACCATTCATTGGTAACTCTAAAAACTACAAATCTCAACATGTGACTGCAACTTATAACTATTCATGTCTGAACTTAAAGGCATTTCACTAATATTTGAGCTGAATCTAGATAGGCTCACTCTTAAAATGCGTATAGCATGCTTTTCAAGGTTAAAAAGTATCATTAACTACATTTATGGTATCTCTATACTGGAGATATTAATGTAAACACAATAAGCATCAGTCTATTGCAGCGTATTAAGGAGCATTACCATTACTGACCAGAAAACGGCACTGCGTTTCCACCAATAAAACAAGAGACACACATCAGCTCATTTGGGCGTCATATAGAAAATCATTTAGTCTGGTGTGTTATTCGTTGCTGTCATAAGTGGCTGCAACTGTATTATTTGGACTGACAATAAAAAACAAGTTGTTTAGTACCAAGACAGAGAATAGTCTGTAGTTATATTTAGCCCTGTTAGCTATAGCAAATCTTTTATTTTTTTGCAGAGGCCTATATTTTACGTTTTTCTCATGAAACTGTACCCCTCTGTGTAATTTCCTGTAAATACACTGGCTGTTATTCCCACTGAAATGTCGTAAATCACTAACAAAAAAAAAAAAAAAAAAGTCTAAATTTGCAAGAGGGAAATTCCCACGTATGAAATGTGGCACGACGAGCTAGACGTGCATGACGGCGTATTGTTTCTGCTTTTATTTTTGGTCCCGAAACAATATTACTCTGTTAAAATATTTTCGAACCCCACCGTGAACATGGCCCGGGTCCGGCTCCAGCCACTGACCCACTCCGTGTTTTACAAGCCTCTCCCCGCCGCAGTGGGAGGAAGTTGAACCACAAAGCAAGCAGTGCCACTGTGCTAGCAAAAAAATACAGAAAAATATATCGAAGGGGACTTCTACTAAACATGTGCCATATTGGAGCTGGGAAACGAGCAGCTTAATCGCAAGAAACGGACGTATCGTGTGGTGTTCTGCTGGGAGGCGGAGGACGGACACTCGTTGAAGCTACTTAGCGGTTAAACTAGCCGAGTGTGGGGCTCCCCAGCGCGAATAGCCTGGTAGGCAGGAGTCGCTCGCTCGGGGCTGTCGGAGCACGACGACCTGGTCGGCTCTGCTCGTTTTATTTCAGATATCGACCTCTGTGTGATCGCCTTGTTTTAGGAGCCCGCCAACACAACGTCATATTAGGCATTTTCTACAGGTTACTTGATTTTCATTTGCCGTCTACTCCATCGCCTTGTCAACTGCCACATTTACGGCGAAGAGGAAAAGTTATCGGTTAACAAGCAAACTACCGCTGGCCAGCCGATTTCCATCTCCCGTCGCTCCCTCCCCCTCCTCCACCATCAGCGTCACCATCAGCCCACAGTCAGTAGCTCTGTGCTGGGTCTCCAGGCGAGGAGGGTCCCCCCCCAACGCTCGGGGTAACTCATCAAGCAGCTATGGATTATCTTTCAGGATTGTGTCAATATTTTTGAATCCATCGGACTCTCAGAGACTGTTTTTTAGGAAAGCCTGCGAGACTTCCCCGATACGAGCGGCCAGTTAACTCGCTGCCGTTAGCTTAACGTTATTAAGTAACTAAATCGCTGTCTGAAATCGAGCCAATGTTAGTCTGTTAGTCTGCCAGCTAGTGACTGTGTTTCCTACTGGCAACAAGGGCATTTTTGTGTGTCTCTGGAACCGAAATAGTCCAAACTAGATGTGCATACTGACTAATCACGATATATTATTCGTTAGTTAGCCTACTGGCTAGCAGGTTTCGTTTTGCTAGCTAGCGTGGTAGCTAACTAGCAGACGAACTAAATATCGATATTGCCACCAGGCTGAAATAAGTTGTCTGTGGGCCGCGTGGATTTTACTTACGATTACTTAATTACACCTCTTGTTTGGACTGTATTTGGCGCTAAACCCCTTAAGTGTTTAAGTGCATCTTTTTGAGCGACTTTCTTTTGCAAATGATAAGCCGATAAGGAACATTTCAGCCTTAACATTACACAGGAAGCCAACAACGACGGCAACATAAACAACAGCCGTGCGTGGATTTTATGGAATGCAAATCATGAGTACGGGCTCATCTGTAACCGGTGCATGTATGGTTTAATTTGTGCTAACATAAATTAGCTTTTCGGTGCACCGTCGGAGACCTAAAGGGCGGGTGGTAATATACATTTCTCAAACAACCTGTCGCCAAGTGTCCTCCCTCCTGAGTTATTTCTATCTCACAAATATCTGTTTGAGACGAGGTGAGGCAACAACACATGTCGGGTTTTTGTAACAGTGGAGCTGGTTTTCTGCTGTTGTCGAAGCATAAGAGGAGCCACTCACATTTTCTACTGTGCAGCTACTGACTGCCATTCCTCTAAAATTAGAACCTTTTTTTTCTTTCGAGAGCACAGTGTTTACATTTTAAGGAAAAACCCAGAAACACATGCCGCACTGGAGACAAACCAGTCGTTTGGACATATTTCCTTCAGGAAGACCAGGGAAGTCTCCGGAGACCTGTAGGATTTGACAGCTGTCTTCAGATCCAGCATCTGGTGCATCTACCTATCTGTGTTGGCTATATCACATCTCCATAAAGCGAGGAAGTGCTGCTTTCACAAGATCTCATCTGTCTGCTTGCATTGTTTCCCTTACAATTTGCCTTCAAGAAACCTGAATTTTTGCATTAAATGGGATTACAAGGACGGTGATCTAGAACCTCTACTGAATATATATTTCTCCTGCAACCTGTCACCCAATGTCTTCCTCCTGAATTTCCTTTTTTCCATCATAATGATGGTACTTTGAGGCGAAGTGAACAGACTACAGCCTGACAACGACACCATTCCAGTCGATGGTCAGCCCCGCCGTCCGCTCTGCTGGCCCTGTCACGCACCTCGGCCATTGATGTTGGTCATATCTGGTGGACTTTGTTTTGTAAACCCCTAAAAACAACCATCCCCAACCCGGTATTTTATTGATTTGGTCGTCCCAGGGTCGAAAGATGGCGGACCTCGAAGCAGTGCTCGCTGATGTCAGTTATTTGATGGCGATGGAGAAGAGCAAATCTACTCCAGCGGCCCGGGCCAGTAAGAAAATCATCCTGCCTGAGCCCAGGTAACCACATTTTACTATAAGCTTTCATGTTGTTCTGTAGCTGGTGCTTGTGTTTGTTTGCTTGTCAAATTGATTAATTTATTGTGCATGCTTTGCTGCCAAATAGGGAGATGGAGGCGTGCTTCCTCTCAAACCTGTGACTTACTGTAGATGCTCAGTGAAATGACAGTAGAGCTGTGAGATTCTACAAGAATGCAGTCAACTCTGTCCTTTCATTATATCATCTAAACTGCCATGCACCAGACTAATCTGTGTTGCATTTTATACCCAGCACCAAGTTTGAGTAATTAACCTTTTAAAGCAGAAAGCCTTATATTTAATACTGTGGGTTAATGTGACAGGATATGAGGCAGCTTCATGCACAGTATTTATCATGTTACCGTCATCTGTTTAGACAATTAGATGATGGTAACTAATGCATGCTCTAAAACGTTGAATCACATTTTTCATTTGATCTCAGGCTTGATGTGCATTCTGATTGTTAATGTGCCATGCAGCAGACACAGCACATTTACTTATGCCTGTCTGTGGTGCTGTAAGTCCTTTGATGCAGCTGCACTGTCTATCTGTGCAGATTCTGCTCAAGCATGCTGTTTGCAAGCACCCAGCAGAGTATAGGCCATCGCTCAGAGAGATCACTACTTCTACAATCTGATTTCATAACTCGCCTTCCTCCTAAACATAACTACAAATAGTTTTTTCCCATGTATGCAGCTTGTCTGTGTCATTTCAGTCTTGACTAAAGGCATAGAAGTGACGCTACTTGATTGAAGAGGATGTGGTCACAAGTTGGTTTGTTTTTCATACAGGGTTTGTAAGTTTGACAGTAATATTTAGGCAAATGACAGCCAGTGTGTGAACAGTAGGTGTATGTGAAAAAGTTTGTCATATATACTTTGTGTTTGCATTTTTTTTGCAGGCTATTAACTAATCACTGAGGCTAATGTTTTGTTGATGCTGTTGTAATGCTCTATTTTGGTTTGGTTGGTATTAATATTTAAACAAATAATGACTTTGGAGGAAGTCAGTGTGAACATTAACATTATGCCACTGATCAGCAGAATGCAGTGAACCAGACAGTGAAGGAAACACAGTGACAAATGTATAATTTTAATTCATTACTTAAATGTGAAAGCTTGGATTGCATGGCATTAACTTGTCTGTATCTGTAGAGGTTACAAGGATCAATGCCTTTATTTATCCATCAGAAGTGCAGAATTTTCTTAAACTGACAGTTTTATGATATGAACACAATTTAATGATGAAATCTACAGTTTAAGAAGGCATTCACAGTTTGTAGCTAATTCTCCCCTCTGGCAATTCTTCACAACAGCATTTGATAGCAGATTATATTACCAAATGGACAGTTAGCAGCATGAGTATACTAGGGTTAAATCAGATTACAAGCTATAAAGTGAACATTTTATCGTTGATGCATGTATTACAGTTGATTGCATTAAACAGTTTTCTCTATGGAATAAAGGAGGAAAGGAATAAATCACAGTTTTCACAAACTTTGTCCAATTTTTAAGTGGAGCTGTTTATAACTAAAGTGTATTGTAGCTTAAGGGTTTCCTTCCTTTTAAGGAGGAACTAGTTTCAGTATGGTATCATAGTGAAGTTGCAGAAACGTCAATCTTGTGTCAGGCCACCATTGCATTATGGTTAACATTCTGTTCCATTGAATTGTAGTATAAATGGTGACACTTCTGTGCACTAAAAGAGCTGATGCCAGCATGATGGTTCACTAAGTTCTGAAGCAGTATAGATCATCTGTCTAAAGAACAGAACCAAAATAACTTGAAGTCTCATAGTATGGGAAATGAAGATCAAATGATTTCTTTGACCAAGTACTAGTGGAATATTATGTCTTTTGCGATGGACTGGGCAGTGGTAGCAGTTTTCTCACTCACTGTTAGGAGCAGTGCGGTAGCTCGTGGGATGTTTACATTTTTGAAGGAATATTTCAGTATCACAGTATCAAACACATCTATGCAGAATTTATTGTTGCTTTTAGCTAGCTCCTTGGCTCAAAGTGAAAAATGCAAATGATAACTGCGCTAATGAAAGACAGAAGCTATATTTTTGGTTCTACTTTTGCATATTTGGGCATGCATATAAGTGAACAGAAGTGGATTATTATGCATTGGTGTTTGAAGTTTCTAGGGCTGTTTTAAAGGGGGTAGAGTAATGAAACTGGGCCACCGCTGGAAACTGGTAAAAGCATTGTAGATACTAACTGTTCTAAACTGCCACAGAAAGAGGAAGCTACCAACTTACTGACTCCACATCTTAAAACCCATCTGTATTTTTATGCTGAAAACAATGGTTTTTAAGTAGAATATTCCTTTTTAAATACATCGAATACTGTATATTCTTAAATACAGTTATTTTAGAGGTCAAGTTTACATTTGTAGCCATTTTCCTGTCGTGCCTCTCAAGTTATTTTCTCTATTTAAACAACACAGCAGTGGGAAAATTACCCTTTTGATTCCAGCATATGAGCTGTCAAACCCAAATGCCCACTGTGTGAAAATGGTCTAATACCGATAAAATTCCATATTGGTGATTTGTTTGAAAATAACTGTTGCCTCTATAGGTGATTACAATGCCAGGATGTGCAACATTGTAAGGATTTCCCCCATAATGTTCAAGGTTCAAATTAACAGCAACAAGTGTATTAGCCTTGTTTTTTTTTGGGGGGGGGGGTTGTAAGTTGATGGGTTTGTAACCTTGGAGTGTTCAGTTTCTCTTGACATAGTGAAACATCCAAGTGAACAGGAAATGCAGGAAAGAGGTCTGGTGTTCAGTATTAGTGTATGTTTCTCTGAGACATTCATTCTCTGGCTAACTGCTGCTCACAGCAGAATGCCAAATACTCCTACATGCAGGAGCCTATTAGCTAAATTTGCACTACCAAGACCTTATTTACAACTCAACTACCCTGCCCTTAACTTTAACCTTTAGCTGTGACAGGCGTTGGTCAGACAAAATGAATTAGACCATGATTTCCTGTTAATGAGAGTCTTATTATGAACCACAAATATCATGTTGAGAGCTTTTACTTTAACAGCAAGAAAATCATCACCTTATTCATCATTTATACATTTCAGGTAACCTGAACTGTGAGAATGTTAGAACAGATATTGTGCATCAATTACCAGTCTCAGAATGTTGTCAGTCAAGGTCTGGACAGTTTTCCTGTTCAGTTAAGTCATAATTGACTGTATTTTTTTTTTGCTCAGGATATTGATGTGAATTAGCATGGCTTGTATCTCCAACACCACCATCCATTAAGCTTTTGTAGTCCATGTAGCCTATGGAAGCAAATTTCAAACAGTTTATCAAGCATGTACAGTGTTAGGGTTGGTGTATATGTACAGGTAATTAATGTATTTTTTCCCTTGATTAAATTCCTAAACAAGTTAGGGTTTGAGTAAATGGTTCAAAGCCTTCATGCAACATAATTCTGTGAATTTTAGAAGCTTTTATTGTGACAACTTAGATGGACGTGAACTCGCCAGGGTATTTAAATACCCTGCTTCAGTATATCAAGTGGGCAGCACTGATCTCCTGATAGCAGACTTCAGGTCGTATGATTTATGAGTATGGGTATATCTGTGTCATCACAGGAAAGTAACAGCATCTAGGTAAAGGAAAGTTGCAAGTGGAGATGAGCGATTTATTTGGGGTGAAGGCATAGGATACTAACCCACATCATATATTGAGTTGTTGTTGTTGTGCTTTCAGTAAATGGGTGTTAGTTCACCATTTATTTTGCATCATTTCATTCCCATTGTTATATGATTCATTATGTACAACTAAAGCAACATCAATGAACATGACAGACTTGGTAGCTAATACATTATAGAGAAGTAGCAAAGCTGATCTTTGCAGGTTTTGTCATGGTCATGTGATAGTTTATGGAAAGGCGCATTTAGAAAGTCTGGTCTTGTTCTCTGTTTTTCAGAATGTCACTAGCTTAGTTAAAAAGACCGCAGCCAAGTTTTTTCATCGCTGAAATAGGGCTGTCCAAGGCCATTTGGTTATTACTGAAGACATACACATTGTTCTCAGAAGTCTGTAGCATTATAAAATCTTAAATTGTAATCTAAACCTTTCAGACATTTGAGGTTTGGCAAATGATGTTATAACAAACATGTTACAAACATGCCAAACATGTTATGATACAAATTTTCATTTCAGTTAATATTGATAATTAGTATTAAACATCAAATCATTTTTTTCCCCATTTTAAATACTGAGTTAAGTAAGTTAGTTGCGGTGTTTTTTATGGTCAGAACATTATGAAGGCTTTAAATGCAACACAATGTTTCAGAAATCCAGAGATGGAATATCTAAAACAGAACACGATGAATAAAAAAATGTCTACAGCAGTAGTGAAATTATGTTATGATAATTGTGTTTTATTGTCCAACCCAAGGTAGGTATTCTGTTCACTGGTGAATTCCAATATCATGGCAGTATATGTGGAATTGTTGAAAATGCTCTACAGCATGTGTGTAAATGGTAGAGAAGTCAGGTCCTGCAGTGATGCATTAACACTTTTTAGACGACAACGCAGCTGTAGTAGAAGAATATCAGGATCTAGTAATAATTAGACTACATCATGTAATTAGAAACCACTCGTTCGCTGCCATTAAGTCTAGCCTATACATTTTTCTGTTACTTAATTCTGTTGAAGGTCCTTGACGAAACATAATAGAGAACACTAGTAATGGTATGTTTTACAGTTGTCAGGTGGGACCAAACTTTCAGATGTGTGCTCAAAATATAAGCTGCCCTTTAGATCAAAATTTAAGTTATGGGTTAGTAGCCATTAAATAACTAATCTGGATCAGTGTGGTTGTCGTCATGCTAATGGTTCCTACAGGGACATTCAGTCAGGAATCCAGGTTGTGAAGTGTTGACGGTGGACATTAATCCTGAAATTTGATCGCCATGTGTCAAGGACTTTGACACCATGTCATTTGACTGATTATCACATTATTATCCAGTGATATTTGATCATAAGGGAAACCAGCCATTTAGAGTTCAGTGAAATTGCTACCTGTATAAACTATTGCCAGTAGGTGAATTAAACTAGGCATAGGTGTTGAACCTAAAAAAATAATGCATTGAATATGGCTTATTAAGTGAGTTTATGTTAGATATGAGCTTTATTATTTATTGGCTACCATTTTGCAGGAGCTGAAGCGATGCAAGCCTCTAATGGAAAGCACTATTACACTGCTACTGCGTAAATCAGTCAGTAAGTGTGCCTTGTAATATTAAAATTTACTTAATGTATGGCAGTTATTATTATTATTATTATTGCTGCAATACTGTGTCCAATGGAATGAGATGAAATGGTTGTTATTATTTTTCCTGTAAAACCCACATATTGTTATTGTGCTTGAGTGGTTCTAATGGCATCAGCGAATTTGTTGAATTCAAAGTGGACTGTAAAACATATGAGGCTAATGTGACCAACATAATAGAAGTGAGAGGGGAAACGAGTGAATAAGTGGAATGCATTAATTCCTTTAACTGGAAGAATTGATAAAGAAAGTGCAGTTGCATACAAGCTGATGAGTAATTTAGCATGATTTTATGTAGCATATGAGGAGTTTTCAGCCTGCGTGCTTGTGGGGGGTGCAGTTAAATGTGGCACTTTGGAGATAGCGTGGTGCTGCCACATTCTCGACGGGCCAAGGCTATGTCCTCTGGCAGAGAGGTGAGATTTTGACAGCAGCACTGAAGGCAGTTGAGATGAGAGACATGGGGGAGGGCAAATGGACATCTGTTAATATACAGAAATCCATAAAATATCTATATAAGAGAAAAGGTGCACAAATTTATCAAAGGCTTGAAGTGAAAACAGATTTAGCTGTTAGTCTCAGTGTCAAGCACAGGGTTCAAGCTGTCCCTGTTCCCATAAATGCAAAGACAAAACAACTTTTCTGTCAATTGAGTTCAGTCATTTTCCAAACAAGGAAACTGTGTTGGGAAACTTCTGTTCGGTTACTTGGTAAACATTATTCATGCATATAGTAAGAGGCTATGTCTGTTCGGGGCCAGAGATGATCTGATGACTGGCATTCTAACTCATTGGCTGATACAGGCAGCAAGTAGCGACATGTAGTCTACAATAGTTATTCCCCCGCCCGCCCATGGGGCAGGGGTATATGGTATTACCGGGAATTCCGTCTGTCCGAGATTTTTGTCCAACCAATTTCTTATAGACTATTCACCCGATTCTTTTCAAATTTAACACACATTTTCTTTACCACTAGGAGAGGGTCCGTGCCAAATGAAATGGCTAAATTTCAATTTTTTTTTTACAAATTTTTGAAATTTGAACTCAGAAAATTTGTCCAGCCGTTCTTTCAAAGCCTGTTCGCCCAATTCGGCAGACAAAGTGCGATCACAATAAAAGTTGAGACATGTTCAGAATAATGTTTGTCTTGGTTTGACTGAACTACTCAAAAAGCACAGTAATTTAGTTTATTCTAGTTTAAAAATTATCTTTAATTTAAAATTCAAAATTAATCCCTGACTATGCAGGGTATCAGTGAGCAGGAGGGGTAAAGTGTTGTATAGCAGGCTTACTTTTTCACTTGTTAAATTGTTGGTTTTACAGTAGTATTTTATTAAGTACATTTGAATACAGTATACTTGATACCAATGAGCACATGTGTGATCATATATGTTTTGTTGTGTATAATCCTTGTGCATTATTGGTTGTACAGTTGGTGTTGTTTTTTTCAATATGGCGTATTCCCTGGATACAACTGTGATCACAATATTTAAAAGTGGATGTCATACAACATGGTTTTCACAGATTTTTCAGCTCCACTTTATTACATTTTGCTTTTTAACTTTAAAAGCAAAGCCTAACAAAGGCAGCATGCAGAAGCCAGATGTCCCACCCAATTGTTGCTTGGTGGAAGTATTTTAGATACTACGAAGACAGACAGTTCGGACCGCCAGTGATTATTGATATAGCCTGGCAGTTCAGCTTGAGACGAAATGTGGATGATGCTACATTTGTTATAATCACACAAGGTGCTACTTTCTGTAGCAACATTGTTTCTAGTCAGGGTTTTTTCAGCCAACAGTGAACAACTAATGCATCTTTAAACTTTTCCTTGGTCACTTAAAAGAAATAGAAAGTAAATGAGAATATGATGCAACAAATGTATTATCTACAATGTCTGATACTAATATCTGAATTGAAAGTGATTCAGAACCATCTATGCTGCTCAGTGGGCAAATAAAAAAAGCATTTCTTATCTGGAAGTTGCTCAATCTGTCTGGTAAGCGGCTTCATTCACACCTCTACATCCTACACTCGTGGATAGGTTTAGAAGCCAAGCAGGAGCCAGAAAAACTGGTTTTAGAGTCAAACTAGTTTCCCTACTAGAGTAATTGTATCTCAACTGGCTGAAATAATGTGAAATAAACATTCATATCTTCCGTTTAACGCCTGCTTGTGTCAGCAAATATGGTCTCTGCTGCTTATTTTTGTATCATGTGATAACAAAACATGGAAATGGTAAACCTGTAAAAGAATTATTTAAGCTTAGGTTAATCCAGAATGAAATTGATACATATGAGAGGGTTGGCACTGTGTGTTATGTTATCAACACTGTTCAAGTACATGCCCAAAGAAGCAGCTTATAGAAATGTCAGTGATATCCTGTTAATATGTTAAATACTTGCATGTCTGCATACTTCTGGAGGTTTGAAGAGGTCTCTACACAATGGAGTCTAGAGTTGTACTGTCAATGGAAACTTTACATTTAACTGTCCCTGTCACTTTGGGTTTTAGTAGTTGTTCCCAAATACAAAAAAGACAGTAAAGGAGAAATTATTTAAGTAAAAATATATTCTTTGTCACTACACATCCTTTGACCTTAACTGCTGCACAGATAATTTCTCAGCTGAGACCTCAGAACAGTGGTGTGTATATATAGACGTGGGTTTTGAAACCTATTTAATTTGTCTGCATTTCACAGTTTCATTTTCATAACTGATGCTAGCTTTACTTCAACTGTAAAAGCCAGTGTTGCTTTAATATACTTAAAAACACTTTAGGTGGGCACTGACCTGCAGTTAAACACGCAGAGTGAGGCGTGTAATTTAGTTAAAAACACATGTGAAGAGTCTCCCACAGCTTGAATACTGCTGTATCATCATAGGAGTAACTATCAGGAGATCACAAAAAAGACAGTTAAGAGGAGCAGACTCTAAACTAGTTCACTGGTATAGTGGACAACTCTGTGGTAGCTCATGGTTTTATTCTAATAGACCGCATTGTGTTGGCAAGGTAAGCACGTTCCCATCTAACAGCTGGTGCTCACTGAGACAGATGTTGGAGGCAAAATGACGTAACTGCAGCCAAAAGGAAGATGCCGTGTATTTTCTATGGGCGCTGTGTGCATCCAGCTGCACAATAAGCTTAAAGCAGACAGTAGTGTAGTGGGACACAACAATGTTAGTACAAGGCTCTTGATTCTTTGCTTTGCGTCAGTTGAAAAGACACTTAAGGACAACTTTCTGACAGTTCACTCCCACACCATCATAGCTCAGAAAGTTGAAAGTGTGGGAGTTGTGGCCCAGACTGTGACATTACTTTTTAAAGGTGTTGCACAACAGATCTGAACTGAAATTGCATTGTGTAAATGTAGAAATAATAGCTTATATTAAGTTTGAAATTAACTTTGAAAACCAAGTCGGACATAAAATCATACCAATAACAAATGGTCTGATTTTCCTTTTCATATAACTGATCTGTAATGGAGTCTTCTGCTTTGCTATGTGATTGATACCCCATCTAATGAATGAATGAATGATTTTCCTCTACATTTGGGCTTCTTGTCTACAAGTTGCATTTTAACTCACAGAAACAGATTCTTAAAAATGCTTTCCAGTCTGAAGACTTTTTAAAAACTTTACTTAATGTGTGTCATTGTGGACATGTAAACAAATACTGTCAAGAGCAATGCTGTCACATATATAGATGTGTAAGTTGGTATTATCTGTGCAGCATTCAGGGCAGGATGGACCCATTTCCTGTAGTGGCAAAATCTACATAAAAGAAAGGATATACTTGAACAACCCAAACCAGTACTTAAAGTAACAGTAGCTTATTGTTTGCTGCTCAACTTAAAGGGCTCATATTTTGCTAAACCCACTTTTATTAGTCTTTGGCACATTTAGCT
>JAPTGW010000005.1:35691033-35704531 GCA_029814545.1 Apogonichthyoides opercularis
TGTTTTGATTACCTTGCTCCTTTTCTTCCTTCATGCCTGAAATAAATAAATAAATAAATAAATAAATAAATAAATAATTAAAATATTAACATCAAACATACAAATGTGCATTGAAGATGTCACCTTATGGCCATAAGAGATATCTACACTAGAGCTGGGAATTGATAGGATTTTATCAGTATCAGTGCCTTTGTCGATTCTGCTTACCAATCCAATTCCTTATCATTATCCTGTTCTGAGTGATTTTTGGAGTGGGGGAAAAAGGTAGTCGGACATAGTGGTGCTTATTTGACAATTTTCCATATCAAATCATTCTGAATGTCAAAATGAGAGAGAGATGTATGGGATGGAGCTGTGCCCAGTCCTTGTGGGAGCCCGCTATCGTGGGCTAAACATTGCAAGCTGCGCATGTGTGCCGGTGGCACTACAGAACATTGTTTTGCCAGGAAATGAGCAGTATTACCGTGAGTTTTCAAAGTGCGGTAATCGAACATGGTTTTAATGATAATTCGAATTTAAACGGTAATATTAACTGTCAGGAATTTTACCGTGGTTTACAGTTTACCAGTAATCGTTACATCCCTACAACTAACTATAATATTTTTACAGTGAACGTTGCAGGATATGTATGATGTTTAGATGACTGTAGTAACCAACGATACTGTACTGTCAAGAAAATGTCGGCAGTCTTTCCTTTTACTTCATTAGAGAAGAATTCACACAGTTGTCACATTTCATCCACCTAAGGTTTTAGTCAAATGTGACTGAATATAATACTGTTTCAGTCAAATAGCATCTGTTTTACAACCACACCATGCCTACCATTAAGTCACAGCAGTGTCTTAAGTCTTCTAAAACCCTGCTGAAAACCTTGACCATGGTGGATCCTAACCAGCAGGGTTTTCTTCATATACTGTAGGTCTTAAGGTTTGCATAAGTTCAAGCTATTTGCACCATAGCATAGGAGTTGCAGTGCTTTCCTGACTAGGGCTGCTGTCTTATTTAGCATATTCAGCTGAGGAGCTTTTGTAAACAGAGCTGTTCCAGGACAAGACATCCGCCGTTTCATTTGTTTAACTTTTGCAAACAAGTCCTTTTGATGATGAAGTTAGAGATGTTGCGCAAATCCTCTTAACTGTTTAATTTAAAGGGTGTTCAGTCAGTCATTTTCTTTGTATACGACCTCTAACGCCTAAAGACAAATAGGATACAACAGCAATAATGGCAATAACTGGAAAATTAGTGCTCTAAAGCTAACAAATTAGTTGTAAGGTGTGTAATAAACATAATTGGGTAAATAATCTTGCCACTCAGTGTGCAGTGCCATAAAGGCTTTACATGAGTCTTTGTTTGCTGCGTAATCATCTTTTAATTAAATATTCTGATTTACTAGTCTGATGTGTCCTGCAATACCAAGGTAATATGAACATTGTTGTATTTTTGATTAAGTCATAAAAACTGGATCATTAAGGCTTGAATGTCTGATAGATATATAATGAGAATTTATCTTTTGCTCCTTGGATTTTATGTTAGTCATAGTGACATGTTTTAGGCAGTACTTCTTGGAGGTTAGCTTTGCTTTTGGGCTTGTTTCTGCTTTATTTCGAGCACTTCATGCATTGCTTCATCCATATTGTCTAAAATAAACAGGGTTCAAATCTCGAGCGACTGTTTTCTTATTGCTAAAGCTGTTATGAATCCTGCTGCGCTGCTTGTATATCTGAAACTCACTTAATGAAAGCCTTGATTCAGAACAAATGGACGAACCCCAGGGAGTTTTACATCTCATAGGGTTGGTCTGTTGTGAGCACTCACACTTGGTAATCACTGTGTGAGAGCAGACCATAAGGGCAGCAAGATTGGCAGAATAGTTAACATTGTTTGCTAATCCTGATGTTGTACTCTCACATCGCACAGTACAAGCACAAACACACACACACACACACACACACTCACTCTCACTCTCACACACACTCTCACTCTCACACACACACACACACACACACACACACACACACCCTGGCCTGCTTGGTGCTGGCTCTCTTCCACCAGTAAAGGTCAGTATGTATAATGCAACACACCCAATTCATCCCCTGTCTCACATGACTCTTCAAAAAGATATTTTTCCCATAAATTGAGTTTAAAATAATGCTCTTTCTCTGATGTTCCCTCGCATCAGCCCTCGTCTGTCTGACTACAGTGTGGAATAGGGCACCGAGCGAGAACCTGAAATGCTGAAATGTAATTGAGGAGACACCTTTTGCAGGAAATTGTTTCAAGAGACACCTCGGAATGTGTTAAAGTCTCAAGAGAGCAGAAATATTTTACTGAAGTAATAGCCTAAAGAGGTACTATGCGCACACAAAGAAGGCACTGAAGTTTAAAATTTTCAACAAATTATGTGCAATAGACGGTGCATTGATGAACTGACAGATGATGGCCCAGCAAGTGTAATTAGAGCATAATTAGAGTGGCACATTTCTCCTGGTGGCTTTTCCAAACAAAAGCATACTACAGTGATTAGTGCTTGCACCTCATTGGACTATATCTGATGCACTTATTATACAATGGAGGAAATCGGTATTCACCCCAATCAACTTTTTTTTCTTTTTTTAAAAGAAAACAATCCAAGACTGTTCCAAAGCAGAACCCGACTTGAAAATTTAACTCTGTGAAATCCATGCAGAAAAAGAAGTCATCACAGCTGCATAAACTCTTCTCTTTGTAATGACAGGTTCAAGACTGCTTCTTCTTAACAGACCACCTTTAAATCTTGACGATTCAGTGGCCATGTTGTCAATTTTGATCATCTGTTATTTCCATGATCAACCTGGCAATTCTACCAACTGTATTTTCTTCCACTGAAACCAAATGACAGTCTCCAGTGCATGTAAGTGTTTTGGTTTGTTACCCTGCTGGAGGGTCCACTCGCATCTAATCATCCCAGTGGATGACCACAGACCACAGATGATCTCATAAATGTCCTGGTACACCAATGTCTGGTCAAAAGTTTCACACTTATTGCTCCATTGGGGTTCTGTTTTTAAAAAAAATAAATGTGTTGAATCTGCCATTGCACCAAAGGGCTTTTGTTGTAGTCAGTGCCTTCTGAATGTGATCAGAGCGTCAGATGGTGCACTTACGCCTGTCTGAGACCTGTCAAATGGTGATGGACTCATCAAAGGCAAGACCAGATATGAATTAGGACATTTTTAGATTAGCTATTGACTGACTTGATCTTTTTTTAAAGGTGGCCAAAAGGCCCAGGAACTGAACTGGGGTGACATGGACCCTGCTGTGTCAGAGTTCTTGCACTGTACAGTACCCCCACTCTTATCTGTCACGAGTTCATAATCTGTTTTTAAATAATTCCTAATTTTTCAAGCTAAGATTTGTTTCCATTTCCATGTCCTTTCTCAGTCCCGCTCTATAGGCAGCATGGCTACCTGTTGCTTGGTAAGCCAATGATGGAGGACAGAGGCAGCTGTCAGAACAAGCCAGCTTGGTATTTTTAGACAGTTCAGGTGATCTCACTAATGAGACCAAGCACAGAGGAACTCGCGTCTGATTTGAGCTAGGTGCATGCATGTGTGTGTGCATGCCTGCCTGTGTGTGCATGTCTGTCTGCTCTGGAAGAGGCTATTTGTTGAATTAGCTGGGCAGTGTTGAAGTGTTCTGCGATTAAGGTTAATCCTTGAGTCTCGCTGATGTAAGAACTGCTGTTTTCCCCTCTGTCCCTCTCTCTAATACCTTTCTCGCACGTTAAGTTCTTGCTGTTGAAAACCTGTTTGTGTGTGTGTTGGGTAGCAAGGTGGTTGGGGTCAGTAGCACTCTCTCTGCAAACAAGGATTGCCTGCGCCGTCAACTGTGTACATACACCATGTGAGCATTTTTATTTGGATGAGCCTTGGTGTCAGTGTTGGGGCAGAGGGGAAATGATGCATCACATCTGGAGGAGAGATAAAGCAGAAGGGAAGAAGTGAGAACGGATGATAGTCGGCGCAGGGCCCCAAACAAATGGCCTTTGGCATGAGTGAGCCTCAGACTGAATCAGTGAGGCCACTGAATGGAAATGAAGCCCGCGGTTGTTTTTTTTTTTAGACAGGTGCATTTTTGTCTGTGCCTGATTTTTGTAATCTGAAAAATATCAATATTTTTTTAACAGTGGTGAATACTGGGCTTTTTATACAAACCTGTTTCCATAGGAGACTTGTATTTTTCTCATACTTGTTCTCTCAGACCCTGCCGTTTTAATTATCCTTTAATGTAAATGCAAAAGGAACAGTTGCCTTTGAACTTTAGGAAAAATTTACATTTCTACAGCACTAAATCCATATTCATCAGTTTGTTGCTTAAAGGGCTGCATCTTATTTTGTCGATCTGTCTGTCTATATTTTATGCACAATTGTTTAATGAAGAAATGTCAGAAGAAGGGACTAATGAGGATAATATTCCTTTTATTATGACACAAGGAAAAGTAAAGCATCAAATTCCACAATTCCTAAAGCTAATATGGGAGTGTCTAGATTATTTGCCTAGTTGGAGATTAACAATAAGCAATTACAAAACATGGTAACATGGTAACATTTTCTACAGTCAGTAGATCCATTTATTGATTATTCTTGTCTTGTCTAGTTTTCTTTTTTGTCCTCCAATCTTCTTTAATGTCATTCTTTTGGTTACTGTTTTCCCTGTTTTTTTTGTGTTAAGCCTGTCAATGAAATCCATTTCTTATGTAGACGTATCCAATTGGAGACCTATTAGAAGTACACTGGACATGGTCAAAGGGTTGAAGGACACAAGGTATTGTGTGTTGTACAGATTATAAACCCCTTTGAGGCAAAACTCTATCTCTTATTATTTAGTTATATAGATACAACTGAATTAAATTGACATGACTTCTATAAGTGCAGTACATAGTAGGCCTATGTGATACTTGAACAGTTGAAAAACTGAAGTAGACTGTTAAAAACACAAATCCAAAGTGTTCCCATATATAAAGTCTTTAATGTGAAACTAATGCACACATTTACTCAATACCAGCAACAAAAGCCAGGTATAAGCAATATAAATAAAATAACCACATTAATACACATAAGGAGAAACTGAGTTAACACTTCTCTGTGAGAATGTGTGCATACTTGGGTCCTCAGCACTGTTCTACAGGACACTGTGCTACACTTATGGATATCTCTTAAAGGACACTTGGGAAGGGCAGAGTGTCTGACGAAATCCATTGACCTGCCATTAAGTATAAGATCTTGTTAGCGGTCTATTTTTGCTAATACCCGATGCTAACTGGGTAAAGTCTCTGAAGAGCACACAATACATTAAAAACACTGCTGCATGCCGCTCTGTTTGCAGACAGTGTGACACATGAACAAAACGCTGCCTGTACCACTCCATTAGTCTTGCCTCTTGTTCTATGCCTGGATTCCAGTCTATCCTTTTGATGTATATATTTGCTTTGACCATAAATAACTGTGAGGCATAAAGGAACATGCTGTAGTTAAAGTCAAAGGATCACCATAATTCACCTGCTTAGCCTCTTTGTATGCAACACAGAACTAAGGCTCCTATAGTTCTACTGTATTTCTTATTTGTTCTCTACACCATTATACACATAACACCCAGTAGCCACGAGGCAATTACCATGGCAACAGCGGGTCTCATTTCTGCAAGCAACTTGGATGCGGTTTTGTAGGCCCTCTCCTCCTCCTCCTCCCCACATAATGCTTGGAGTGTGGTTTTGACTACATGTCGTGAGATTTTTATCTATTGTTGGCGTGTTTGAGAGTGATGTGCAGTGTGTCATTTTCAGCCAATAATGCCCTGGTGCCATTTTGTGTAATTACGAGCAGCGTGGTCGTGTGTGTGTGTGTGTGTATCTGTGTGCGAGATATCTGTAGGATTTGAAATCAGATGTAATAAAGAACTGCTGTAAAGACACTAATAAGAACAAGGCAACCTCAATTGATTAAATAAATGAGGCCGTACTTGTTTGACACATTGCGCTTGTACCATTTCACAAGACCAGCAGATACATTTCCTGTTCAGTCATATCTTGGTAACATTTTCTGAACTGAACTGTTGAGACTGTTATGATTATGTAGTCATATGATAGAATATCAGGCACGTTTACGTTTTGAAGTGATGAGCCAGCAAAAATCTGAGTATAACTTATTCTTTATGGTCTACAGTATTTCCTGCACTACATGTCAGTCTGTCATTATACTTTCAGCCAAATAGATTAGATAGGCTGAAAGCAAATGCATCTTTTATGATTGTTTCAGAATGTCTATATCTAAACAGCTTTTCTTTCTGTATTGAATATTTTTGATGGTGATGCAAAGGTATATGTTCCAGTATAAGTTTGTCACCGGCACTTGCAGTCAGCAAATAAGATGCCGTTTACCTTATTGTAGCGCCCAATGTTTGTCTCGTGTTATATTAAAAGTTGTTTCACGATTTTAATTTGGGCTCATTCAGACACACTGTGATGAAGGGCCAAAAAACTTAACTGCCTTTCTTACATTGATCTTTGGTAGTAGGATTCAGACCCTTAAAATTCCAAGTACCACTTTGGCAAGACTCCAACAGATACAAGGATATAAAACAATAATTAAAAAAAATATTGTTATGAATAAGGAAGTGTTTGTTTTAAAAATAAGGTTAGGGTAGAGAAGTAATGTGAATATGCTGACTTTAAGTGTGTAATAATAGTTGCCACAGTCATCTGGATATATTTAACCCAATCAGCAGCTCACATTATTTCTAACATCAGGTCATTTTCAACTAGTAGAGCCTGTGTGTTCTGTGTCTTCCCAGGGTTCCTATTGTTCAAAGACTTCTGCTTGAATGAGATTGACGAGGCCGTGCCACAGCTCAAGTTCTACGAAGAAGTAAGTCCAAAGTGTCCCGTTTGTGCGCTGGATTAGACAGCATCACGGGATGGGTGAGAGATTAGGCCTGTAATCCCGCCGATTTAGGTTTAGCTCTCCCAGGAAGCGCTCCCCGTTGTTTTGTTATGATGTTAACGCGACCCGGTGTTTCTGTTTCAGATTAAGGACTACGAGAAACTAGACTCGGAGGATGAGAGGCTGAGTCGCAGCCGGCAGATTTACGACGGCTACATCATGAAGGAGCTCCTGTCCTGTTCACATGTGAGTGCACTTTCAAATGCACTCAGTGTCACTAATGCAATCCAGGTCAAGTACACACAGGCTGCAAGCACACACCTGGATGGGTGAGATGCTTCTCTAGTGCTGTGTTTCCCAACATGGTGGAGGCACCCACCCAGTACAGCAAAGGTCACGCAGGATGACGATACAGTCACATAAATCTACCACTCAAGGGGAAGGCTCTGCACACACACAGCCAGAATAATGACTTGTCCAAACGCAGAGCACCAGTGTTTTTATTTACTGTACCTTCAAAGTCAAACAAAGTTAAACTGAACTGCAGGTACACGCTACAGTAGAACAGGAGACAGAACAAATATGAATAAGGTGAACTTGTAATGTGACCTTTTTGTTAATTAGTCATTCACTTCAGGTGAGCTCAGTCTACCTCACTGCCCAGTGTCGCCACCCAGCTCAAGGTAGGACTAAGTGGGGAGCGAGCATGAGCCGTGACTAAGGAGCAAATTCAATTCCCTTAATAATTAAAGATTAAATGAATGATGCAATCCTAAAAGATGGAAACCAGAGAAAAAGACAGGCCGAGTGCCAGACGCTTATGAAGGTGACGTCCAATTCTTCTACTCTGATCATTCCTCCAGTCTCAAGTAACTGGAAAATCCAGCCAAATCAAGCTGGAAATAATGATGAAATATTTTACAAAATTCCTGCAAATTATAACTTATCTGCTTAGATCGTCTTATTAACAGTATCTATAATATTGTTTCACTTTCATAGAAACTGTGCACGTTCAAAATTTTCCCATTCTGTGTTCATGGTTTACGCCCACATTTGTTTGTGAACTTCTTTATGGAAGAATGAAAGTGTCCAAAGGACAAAAGGAAAAGAATAAAAAATTGCAGTCAAGGTTTTGATTTGCAAATCAAAACAAAGGTAGTGAATAATATGAAACATTATATGTTCTTTGATGATCACACAGTGTGTCATCATATCTGATAACTCTTAATTAATATTTAATTTTTTTCAGTTGTCAATCTAATTTACCACAAGCCTAAAAGCTGTTTTTGTGAAACATCCCAACAGAAATGTGTGCAATAATGGAAGATTCGAACGATTAGGGTTTATTTTTGAAAATACTTTAACAAAAAAAACTGCTAGAATTATTACACAATAATTGTAAGCATTAACTGCAAGTGAGCAGGTTGAAAAATATTACAAGAACTATTATTTTAGTGCTGAAAACAATTGGTTTTATATTGTGGACAGTAAGGTGCTTTCATTTTCACTTGAATGGGTTGCTTTTATTGTGCATGTTGCAGTTTTTGTCACCAAGGAAACATTTAGAGGCCAGCAGCATTTTCACACTATCTGCTCAACTGCAAGACACTGAGGTGATTGATGTTTGCTCATGTCACCGAAAACTGTCTGAGGGTTTGAATGGAACTGCTCCAGAACACAATGAGTATTACTGGCCTGAAGAACCACAGTTTGACCCAAGCTTGGGATTTGAGCACAAAGGAACGATGGGGAAATCCTTTGAACACTTCCCCTTACGTCCTACCCTCTCCAACATGCTTCCTTCAGAATGCCTTGGAATAAGTCCATGTTTGTCACAAATAACACACAACAGTGTACCATTTTCCTCTTGCGAGGCAACAATTTGGGATGTAAAGCAATGAGTGTTTGATGCCATCCAAAGGGAGGAAGTTCATAACCTTACCGTCCCCACACACACAGATATTGGTCTTCTTCTTGGTCGCAGCCTCACTGCAGTATAATGTCCTGTGCATTTTACACCAGGGGACGCACATCCTTGCACAGAAAAACAGAACTGAAATTGCTGTTGAAGCTGCATTTTTTTAATGAGCCTTCCTTTATTATCTTTTCTTTGTCTCAGCCATTTTCTAAGAAAGCAGTGGACCATGTGCAGAGTCACTTGGCAAAGAAGCAAGTTCCTCCAACTCTCTTTCAGGTAAAAGACCTTTCTTTACGTTTACATTTACTATATCACGGTATTTTACCAGGTTTTATTCTAACACTTCTGATTTAATTGCCCATGAAGCAGAGAAGATGTAATTCCATGGAATATATAATCTAAATGTTAGAGGAATAATGAAATAAAAATAGATAACCACGGGAAAATAAATCATATCAGTCTGGATATGTGGTTGACATTTACTCATGAATATAAAGCGCATTTCCTTTATTTGTATAATTTACATCCTCAACACATATGAGGGTGTAAATTAAACTACATATGCACCCACACACTCATAATAGTCTGCCGTGGGTGTTTTGAAATAACACTGTCAGATGATCTTTAGGTAGACACTTTTTCAGAACAACTCATCATACGACCATAGATTTATAGATACCGTAGGTTTATCAGGAAAGAAATAATTATTCTCATTGAGATTTAGCATTTCCTCACAGTTAACATCTTTTTATGGTGCAACACTTTGGTGGACCCACAATTCACAGCTCTTTATTGTCATACTTTAGGTTAATAAATATAAGCCCAGTCTAGTGATAGTGACATAATGGTAAATCTTTGTTCATGGAGCCCTGTTGCAGCCATGTTGCCTCACAAAAGCAGCAAAATAAACCAGACAAGTCCTAAAATCATCAGGTCTGAAAGGTATCTTTGTAAGAGTTGCCTCTGCTTGTGTGCTTACATGACATTTGTGTTAGTCTGTGTTGTACTGGGAGCCAGACGTTTGTTGACATTAGCTGACAGCATTTCCAAGCTAACACCAGCTATTGTTGTACACTGTTGCACCGGCAGAGAAGTAGAGGAGAGGCATTAAACAACTCAAGAGTGAGCATTATTATTGTCACAGATAATCGGACCTGAACCCTACATGTATATAACCGGATATTGTGACTTTTGTCATGGACGTAGGCAACTGAGTCAATTTTTAGCATAGAAATGGAGCTGACTAATGTCAACAAACGATCGGGTATCGGCACAAAACAAACTTCTCTTAAGAACATGAGTTTGCCCAACAGATAAAAACTATTTTGTATTTATAAACTATTGCGTAGAAGAAATAAAGGACAGTTTAAGGAAACTGGCAAGGAAATAGTCACGTTGCCAGTGGCATGTGCTCAGGCCAGGCGGCTGAAGTATTTTTAAAAACGTATAACTAATCCTTTTGTAAAAAAAATTAAATAGCAACTGGTCAGAGGGATAATGTGACTGTTGAACTGTCACTGTCTGTGCTAATGTCTGATTGGCTGTCGTTAAACAACATATCCTACTGACAGGTTTAACAAGTGTCTTCGCTTCCTATTCGAGTGCAGTGCTTGTGTTTTCCGCCGTCACTTCTAACCCATAACTGTATTTTGCAGCATATCGTCATGTTTTCCACTCTCTCTTTATCAACATTATTCTTCGGCTCCACATTCTGACATTTCTTCTGAATGTAATTAATCAGCTTTGGAAAAGGCCACCCAAGAAAATAAAATGTAGAGCAAAAAGTTGTCCTCTTTCAAATGCTCTTTCAGTTTTGTAAATCTAATAAACAATTTCCTCCAGTAGACTACAACGCAGGTTTTTATTCGGATTATAAAATTATCCCCAGTGAGTGAATTTTCCCTTTAAGATATTACATCAACCTGTCACTATTTCCTGTATATTTTGTTAGCCCTCTGTGTTGCTCAAAGTTTATACTCAGCTGTAACACAAAGGCTTCTTTAGACCTCATTTGTGAAAATGCAAAAACAGAAATGTTGTGTGGGAGTTTCTGTGAAACAAGTTGGCTTTAATATTGCTTTTAGTCTCGCCAGCGTCTGTATCCGGTTCAGCCATCGGAAAAAATACTTAAGATATAATGTATATTCACATACATGTGCAAAGAATTTTTATCACATAGTTATTGAGACACGCGGAGCCAACACTAAAACACGAGTGAACCCCAGCCTAAGCTGTTTATGTGTCTGTCCTCTGCAGCCATACATAGTGGAGATCTGTGACAGCTTGAGAGGGAAGATCTTCCAGAAGTTCATTGAAAGGTGAGGCAGGGGTAGATGGAGGTGGGGGGAAGTGGATGGAAGAGTTCCATCATTTTGCTTCACTTGCACTGCATCAGTTCACATTTGTATCCCTCGTGTTTTTCCCCCTCAGTGACAAATTTACTCGTTTCTGCCAGTGGAAGAATGTGGAGCTCAACATTCATGTGAGTTGGAGATTTTATTGGACTTTGTCATTTTCACACCTACACCAAAGAAGAAAAGGTAACATTGTTGCCTTTTAGTTCTGGCCCGTTTATTTACCTCAAACAAGTCATGGAAGTGTAAACATGGTATCATCCAGTCTGCATGGGACTTACTTATTGGACAGTTTAGGTGACTCATCAAAACACACCATCAAAACACAGTGTATATCCACGGCTGACGGTCATGTCAGAAATCACTACACAGCACCTGTTGCATTTATTAATCATTTTTATTTATTTTACTGCAGCTGAACAGGTCACAACAACAGACAAGTAAAAAGCCATTCATGGTGGATTCAGACCAAGCAAATCAAATCTAATCATGTGGTCTGAGTGCAGCTGTCTGCTCTGCACCTGCTACAAAGGCCACTTTAACACCTGGACTACAGACGTTCACAAAAAATATGGTTACTGCATTTTAGATTTGGGCAGATTGTCTTCATCTTGACTTTGTACTGCCATTGAGCATATGTAAACCTCAGCTTGAATGGCCTCTCAGGTAAATCGTATATGTGGTAGTTGATTACTGACTGCTTTAATAGAGGCACCATGTGCTACATCCTTGTGAAAGATTGTACTGTCAGATCTCATGTTTTCAAAAGGATTGACAAAATCCAGAATACAACCCACCTGTTTTGCCCACTGTTTACACTCCAATCTATCAATTTTTTTGCTTGACAAACATGCAAAAATAAACACTTAGGACCTAACACCTGATGATTTTGATACAAATTCATTTAACATTTTGGAAAACATTGATCCAAAGATACTCAAGTTAAAATTTTAAAGAAATCTGTGTACAAAATCTTAAGATTTAGTGATTTAGTTTATTGTTCAACATTGACTTCGTCAACATCTGTGTCACTTGATCTTAATACAAGATGGAGTAAATGTGCTTGGTAAATTACACTTCACTCAAATGAGCTTTAACATTTCAGACTGAGTTATCCAAAATTGTGGACAGTGAATGGATAATAAACAGAGACACAAACACTGGTCAAACCTAACGTCCTTGGCAGAGTTAATAATGAATAGCCATGTTCCCCTTTCATGTACTTTTCTGGAGTTTTCATTTGCATTTCATGGTCACCATCGGCAGGCATCGTTGGCGGTTCCAATCTGAATATGAAAACAGCAGACTGACTAAAGAAGCATTGAAGAACTCAAAGATGTCATTTCACGTTCATGTCATCAGTAGGCCAACAAACTGAGGAAAATCTGATGACGAGGCATATTTAAAATTCATTTAAAAAGTAAATACAGAGCAGAGTGATTTTGGTCGAACTACCTGTCAGAGATGAACCAGGCATAGGCATAGTTGATTTGACTGGTTAAAGGATCATATAAAATGTGTTTTGTTCTACTTCTGTCTCTTCTGAAAGTTATTCTGCCCCTCTCTCCTTCCTCAGCTGACCATGAACGACTTCAGCGTGCATCGGATCATTGGCAGGGGTGGCTTTGGAGAAGTGTACGGCTGCAGGAAGGCCGACACGGGGAAGATGTGAGGAAAGCTGAACATGCACTCAATTATATGAACACATGCTGTGAGCTGTTGTTAATCTGTTGTGTTTGGGGTTTTAATATCTGTTTTTATCAGGTATGCCATGAAGTGTCTGGACAAGAAGAGGATAAAGATGAAGCAGGGGGAGACTCTAGCGCTTAATGAGAGAATCATGCTGTCGTTAGTCAGCACAGGGGTGAGTTCAAATGCTTGACAAGTCCTTTTTCACACATTGCACACTCAGGGTGTAGAGGAAAAACTGAGCAGTGTCTTACTACTTGTTTTGACTCTCCATCACTCTAGGACTGCCCGTTCATCGTGTGTATGACCTACGCCTTCCACACCCCTGACAAGCTATGTTTCATCCTGGACCTTATGAATGGTAGCGTTACCCTCACCCCACCCCATTTCACCGAGATTAAACTCAAAGCCCAGTTAGTCTATCCTGAGACACAAAGATTGGATTACCCAATCTGTCGCCAGGCGGTCAGGTCATTTTCCCCCCACAAAGTCAAGAGTTGATGAGATTTTGACTGCAGCAATGACATTTGGCCTTACAGCAGCCTCCTGTTCATGTACTATCAGCCTTCTTTTAACCCTCTGGTGTATATTTCTTTTAAAAAACAGCCACTGTGCAGTCA
>JAPTGW010000005.1:36022559-36035264 GCA_029814545.1 Apogonichthyoides opercularis
CTTGACCAAAAATACATAAGTATGCCAAACTGCAGCAGTCAGCTCTTTCCGGATTTTGTGTGATGCCCAAGACACACAGACATAGTCCCTTTTAGATTTCTTGTTGTATTTTTCTATGTCCAGTTCTTAAGTCAAGGTGAAAACATGAATGTACAGTCATCCAGTACCACCCGCAGCTTCCTTCACATACCATCATTAAAGGGCCTTTGCCTTCCCTCCATCTCCAGGTGAACCAGAATTTCGTTACACAGCTGGTCTCCATGGCAACGAGGCGCTGGGTCGTGAACTGCTTCTCCTGCTGATGCAGTTTCTGTGCAAGGAGTACAATGATGAAAACCCAAGAGTGCGCCGCCTGGTGGACGGAGTGAGGATACACCTGGTGCCCTCACTTAACCCTGATGCTTATGAGTTGGCCTATGAGATGGTACGATCAGATCTGGCAACACATTAAATCAGATTACTAGTCATGACAAGGTTTAAGAGTTTCACCATCAGATAGTTCCCAGAGGAGAAGCTGATATTTCAGGAGCTTTTTATTCATATTAACATATGTAGTGCCACATTATGTAATAACACCGCATTTCATAAAAACGTGTCGCATTTTGCAATAAAATTCTTGAACGCATTTTGTAATAACTTATTACATATTGCAACAGTTATTACAAACTGTGGGTGCAGCACTTTTTTTTTATTGGAAATGTAATAATTTGGTGCATTATGTAATAAGCCATTGAAAAACCATTAAAATTGATGCCTTAATTGAAAAACCATCTTACCTGCAAAACAACATTAAGCATTCCAGCTAAATTTGAATAGATTTTTTTTTTTTTAAAGGAGAATGTTTCATTGGTCAAAGCTAAATCAAATGTAACTGTCGACATTATAATGGAGAATGTGTTTGCAAAAGACAAAAGCTGCACTAATTAAGTATTACTGACAAGAAACTTATTGGTGCACTGAAATTTGGAAGACACACTACGTAATGTTATTACAAAATCAGGGGAAAATGATTACATTACATTTTGCACCATTATTGCATAATGCGGCTCTACAACATGTCGTCACCTCCCTAAAATAATTGCCTAAATCATCAAATACTCTGTTATAGTTATGAGTTATTGATTCCAGATTTCCAGATTTCCATACTATAAACCATAATGTAAAGAAGTTAGAATAAATATGAGATGTTGGCAAGTGAAATGTCCTCTTCTGTTAAACAAGTTTGATGAATTTTGCAGGAACCATGACATGTTTTTGACTTGTCTCCAGGGCTCAGAGATGGGGAACTGGGCACTGGGTCACTGGACTGAAGAGGGCTACGATATCTTCCAGAATTTCCCAGATCTTAACAGCATCTTATGGGGGGCGGAGGACAGAGGCTGGGTCCCACGTATAGTACCCAATCATCACATCCCCCTCCCAGAAAACTTCCTCAATGGCTCTGTGAGACTGACTCACATCAGTAAAAGGTGCATCTGATACTTTTGTCCTGTAATAATCCTGACAGTCAGATGGTTCTGTCTCTTGTTTTCACAGATTGCTGTTGAGACAAAGGCCATCATATCCTGGATGGAGCGCAGCCCCTTTGTGCTGGGAGCTAACTTACAGGGGGGAGAAAAAATGGTTTTGTATCCATTTGACATGCAGCGTCCACCAATTTCTGTAAGGCTGGTTTATACAAGTCACTTTATACAGTTGCAGAAAAAATTATTAGACCACCCCTTGTTTTCTTCAATTTCTTGTTCATTTTAATACCTGGTACAAGTAAAGATACATTTGTTTGGACAAATATAATGATAACAACAAAAATAGCTCATAAGAGTTTAATTTAAGAGCTGATATCTACCCATTTTCCATGGGTTTTTTTTATACTAATGGAAATCACTTAAGTTCTTACAACAATATCTGTCATTGTACTGACAAAAACAGTGCTTTTAGGCATTTCATGTTTTCTTTTCTCTCTGTTCTAGTCACATGATACACACAGGAGTTGCTACTTGATTGCATAACCATTATTTTTGATGACTTTTAATGGTCTAATAATTTTTTCCATGACCGTACATGAGCTATTGTGCACAGATGTCATAATCCTTTATTATATTAATGTTGTTTAAGCTGACTGACAACCGACGTTGGAGAGCAAACTCTGAGATGAACGATGAGACCTGGGCCCGCATTCAGCGGCAGAATGAGGGGGCTCTGAGGGAGACACCAGACGATGCCATGTTCCGCTGGTTGGCAATGTCATATGCTCACAGCCACCTCACCATGACAGAAACCTACAGAGGCTCCTGCCATGGCGATGACGTGACCGGGGGCCAGGGTATCATCAACAGAGCCAGCTGGAAGCCAGCGGTGGGCAGTAAGTGATGACACAGGACATATGCAACTTCAGAGACACAAAATAAACTTAGGTGAAGATCCAGAGCTCCTGAAATGCTCTGAGGTTTAGGTGTTCTATCATATTATCATCAGTGGAAGTACGTCGAGGCTTTATTGATGTAAAAGTATTAATAATCACAATATGAAAATACTACAATATAAGCAAATCCACACATTATCATCAAAGTACAAAAAGTAAGATATGTTTCTCAAAGTTTATCACAGCCATTAAAAAATAACACTTTTGGAGATATGTGGTTTTCACTATAAAGTAACAAAGTCTGTCAGACAAAACATTTTTCTTTGAGATGTAATGTAGTGGATGAGGTTGCTAGGTGTCCATCCGTCAAAGTACTTAGACGTATTCTACCCCTGTTCATGTCAAAGAGCAGAAGTTATCAATCAAATGTTCAATTATAATCTGCCAACGCTGTCTGTCACATTTTTCTGCAGGTATGAATGACTTCAGCTACCTGCACACCAACTGCTTTGAGCTCTCCATCTTCTTAGGCTGTGACAAGTTTCCCCATGAGAGTGAACTACCTCTAGAGTGGGAGAATAATCGTGAGGCCCTGCTGTCCTTCATGGAACAAGTAAGACCTGATTGGATATGACCCGAGCCGCCTGTTTACTGGGAATCTTTACCACAAATCCTAAAAATCTGTCAAGGATCATGTCAGACCTGTACACCTGTACAGTGTATTCGAGACAGTTTTAAAGTGTTTTGCTCACTTTAGAGTTACGTCACAACAAAACTAATTTTTATCCAGTTCCTCTGAGGTCTACAGAGTAAAGGTGATGCTCACACTGCAGACTGGATGTAAACCTAGTCTCTCAATTGATTTCCAGTGAAACTAGAAATAATGTTGTTTCTGTTTTGTCTGGAACCTGCTTTTTGTGAGATTCTGTTTTCTGTGCCAGGTAAATCGTGGTATAAAGGGCATAGTGAAAGATGTGGAAGGAAACCCACTGTCTAATGCCACCGTAACAGTGGAGGGAATAAGGCACGATGTCAGAACTGGTAGGTTGAGCCCCTTTACAAAGAGACGATCTGTGAAAATCCCAGCTCCGCTCACAGTTCAAGTCAAACACTAATTTCCAACACTTGTGTCATTTTAGCTGCAGGCGGTGATTACTGGCGGCTGCTGAACCCTGGAGAGTACCGAGTAACTGCCAAGGCTGACGGCTACACCCCTCAGACCAGACTCTGCATGGTGGGTTATGACACTGGAGCCACTCCATGCAGCTTCACCTTACCCAAATCCAACTGGGACCGCATCAAACAGATCATGGCGCTTAATGGCAAGAGGCCCATTAGACTTGTCCCTAAGAAGGTGACGACTCCATCCACCACTGCAGTCGTCCCCACCACACAAAGTCATATCAGCGCCCAGAGAGCAGAACGACTCAGGCGGCTCAGGCTGCTGCGTTTACGCAGGATGCGTATGCAAAGACAGAGAGGCAGGCTCAGTACCACTCCTGTTACCACGACAACAACAACGACAACAACAGTTCCTACAACAATACCTGAAACCGAGAGTACAACTTCCTGGTACGACTCCTGGTTCCCTGTGGACAACTGGTCAACTGAGAACCCGTTTGATAGCATCAACTTTGACTCCGTGCCAACACAGGACTATCCTTTTGAATACACAATTGACTGATTCCTACACTCAGAGATCCTACATTTCTATCATTAAGCACTGCAGCGTCACAGCTTTTCACATACACAATCATTATTTAGTCTTTGGAAGGTTTTGAAGGTTTGACGTTTGGTGGAAAATGTAATTTTAGAAGCACGTTCCTAAGATTTTTTATTTTTTTTTGGAAAAACTTTACAGAGAATTTAACTGTAAAAAAGGGCCTCTGCTGAGCAGAGACTTTACAGCACATTTGGCTCTTTGTTCTACAAATCTATGTACTCGATATACAAACAGTATGCAGTTAGGTACTTCTCCATATGTATATCTTTTTTTATGGCTTTACAATGTGAATGCTCCATTCAGTTAAACTGATTCAATGTAATGCTAAATGCATTTGATTAAAATAAAGTTATTTTATAAAATATGCATGCATTTTTTTTTTGTTTTTGTCTTTAAGTCAGTAAGAACTTAACATCTAACAGAATGATTTATTGATGCTCAATACATGACAATGATGAAAAAATATAATAGAGAAAAACTAGCATTTTTGCTGATGTTAGCTCAGTGTCAGCAGAGGAATCAAGTAGTTTACAAGAAAAATATTGGTTTTCTAATTCTGCTATGGTAATGACAAAATGATAAATGGCATGAGAGACAAAAATGAAGATGGTGAAAAATGGCAAAAATCAGTCAATACAAATGATAAAATACAGCAGGTTTAGTGGAAAATACACTGACTGGTCTTCTAGTTCTACACCTCTTCTGCTGCTTTATGTAGTGGGGAATAATAAAAACAGAAAAACATAGAAGATTCTTCTCACGGCTGGCGGGAAGGCCATAACAAGAAACTGTCTCGCTACGGATCCACTGAGATACAATCAATGCTTACATATAGTACAGGAAATATGGGTGATGGAAAAAATGACTTATACCTTAAGACTAAAAAAAGAGGAGTTTGATAGAAAATGGGACAAATGGATTGGATTTAAAAACAAAGACATCAGCACTGAAAGGGTAATATGATGCCTTTATTTTCTTTTTATTGTATTATTTATGGATAATTTTTGTTGAATTCTGTAATCCTCAACTGACCTTGCTATATAACACATTACGTGTTATATTGTGTTTATGAACATGTGAAAAAGAAATTTTAAGTTAAAAAAAAAAAAGAAAAACCAAGAAGAAATATGCATTCAGCTCGTCACTATGAATTATTGTTAAGATTCAAACTTTGCAGGCATCCTGTTAACACAAGCTGTGTTTATAAGAAAAACACCACATAAGGCTAGCAAGACTCTCAGGAAGGCACAAACAGTTTAGGTCAACTCCAAAATGTCAACAATCAGTGGGAGGTTATTTTGTGTCTAATCATTCGTGATCTAAGGTAGATGAGTCCTGATGGCAAGTTACCATTTAAAAAAAAAAACCAAACAAAAAAAAACACTTAAGTCCATTTATCTTCATTTAAACAAGGTCATGTATTCAACTAACTTAACTCCATCTCCAAATACATGATATAAGGTGAAAGTATGAGCTCACCCATGGAGGAAATGACTAAATGAGACTTTAATCGAGTGTAAAATTTGAAGACTATTATCAGCGTCAAAGTTAACATTTCCTCATTCCTGAAAAGACTCGGTGCTGAAAAACAGAGCAGATACTAATCTTATCCCACTTCCTTGTCTGTACTTTCCTCCTTTGTCAACTTAAGTATCTTGTGTCATATCACGCAGCAATGTGTACAAATAGTGAAGATCATGTTCCTCATGTTGAACTGCAGGTGGAGGGTTCAGGTTTTCACTCCATGCATGATTCAATGACTGTTTTTCTAAATAAAGGTCTTAAAACTAAAAAGGAAGGAGTGTAAACTTAAATTATGACACAACTTTATAACTGTAGATTATAAAGGAGAACTCAAGGCACTTCTGAATAATTAAACTTGAAAAGAAATCATATCACACATGGATAAATAACTCATAAAAAACAGATAACTGATTTCTGACACAAAAGCCAAAAGGACAGATGATCAGAATTATTTCAGATTTTTAAGTTCTTGCATGTTATTTTTATTTTATGTCACTAGTCCAGATTCCAAGAATGTAGATGTTTCTAGAAATACTATATCCGAAAGATCATTGCTAACCTGTGATACACATAATGTGGTTTGCTATTGTTGAGAGTTCACATTCACCAATTAAACACACACACAATTAAAACAAGACTGAATTAATACCAATTTTCTTTTAATTCAAAAAGGTTGTATTAGAAACGGGTCCTCAGCTCCCATTGTAAAGTGGTCCATCCTTGTGGATTTGAGTCCAGTTTCAAACCGATGTTCACTGTCCTTTTCATGTGGTTCAGCCAACTAAAGTCCATTTTCTCAGTGGCCCATTGATCTTCAACAGATCATAAAATCCCTTAGTTCACTTTTTTGGAGCCAATACTAGACATCAAATTGTCCTCCAGGCGAATGTCTCCGTCTGCATCCAGGACTGATAAAGTTCACGTGTCCTGCAGCTGCAGCGATAACCGGCTTCATTTGGCTTTTCTGTTTCTCCCTCCTGCATAACGGAAACTCTTCAGTGGGTTCTTCCCCTGGATGTTTTTCTATGCAAGAAAGATTTATTGTACATTAATTGTAGCGAACATGATTTTGTCTTTGCATTTTTGGATTTCTTTGTATTTTTAAACTGGAAACAGTCTCATCATGAGTATGATCATCCTAACGTACAATGGCACCAGTTTCCAGGCTTTTTTTTTTTTTTTTTACTAAAGTGTTGTACATTGTAGGATTAGCCTATTTATAAATATCCATTACATACGCTGTACCAGCGTAACATACTAATTATATGCTGAAATTGTGATCACCCACTGTTTTTCAGGAGCTCTACATCTCCATGTTGTGCAGACTGTTAACATTACTCTGTAGTTAAAATGCAATACACAGGTTAACAACCATAAATAACTCATGAGTGGTAAAAGGTGGAGTAAACTGATTCTAAAGCATGTAAATGAACATTTTAATGACATGAGTTCAGAGCCATGAAGGCTTTCAGCCTGCGTCAAAAACAAGACAGAGTTACATAACAGAAGTGGTCATATAATGATCTATCTGTCCAAGAAAAACATTTTCCTCAGCTCCAGTGCAAAGAGTGAGCAAAACTCATTTTAAATAAGTGCTCGTACAACTTCTACTGTCGAGTAACTCCTCAGCTCACACTCTGTGGTGATTTATGACTTTATCATTATTCTAAAGTCATATTAGATTATTAGGTGTTATAAGAAATACTACAGATGTGAAACAACTTATATACACATTGGACAGTATGCAGTGACTGCACTGAAGGTAAAATATCTTAATTTACAAATACAGAAAAACACTTAACACCATACTGTAGACGTTCAGAGAGTCGACTTGCTTCTACATGCAATTTAACACAATTTGAAAAAAAGACCGTAAATGGAGACTTCATCTGAATTTTTATATTAAATCGGTGTCATAGAGTCTTAATTTTGTGATTCTACCTGTTTGGTCACATTATTTCTCACCTTGAAACTGGGTTTGGCAACACCCTGAGGTTTGGGCTTTTCCCTCCTCTTCCTCCTCCTCCCTGACAGTGGGTTGATGATCCCTCTCAGCGTTTCAGGAACTGGACGATAGTAAAAATATCAGTTAGCACTGAGGAGACACTTCTGTGCTGTCATTTTTACATAGATAATTCAAGCCTGTATGCATCTTACCAAGATAGTCCGGTACGTTCTTCATGTGGGGTTTGATGACGGCAGGATGCAGGTCTTTGTCATGTCTGAGCAGCTGCAGATCTCTGGGGTTGTCCTCAAAATACATCTGATTGACAGCACAAACATCCAATTAGCATGTGGCCATATGTTTCTATTGGTCTCTACTGAGAAGTGAAGATTCCTCACCTTTAGTTTTTCTGAATTCAGCAGCTCCTGTTTGATCTCCTTCAGTCTGGCCTCCTTTACTGCCTGCTTTGTCACTGAACGCATTGCATCCTACAAACAAATAAAAATGAATCATTCAGACGTAGGTCTCGAATGCTGAAATAGAGCTTAAATCCTGTGCTTTGGACTGTACATGACACAAAAGGAGAACACGCTTACCCGACACCGGTACCGGAAGCCTTCGATCTCCTCCATTTTAAACTGATAAGGTTTCAGACCACAGTCTGAATTGTCTACAAACAGATTATACATTCTCCTTAATGAATCTGTGATTAGGATTTCAGGTAGATTTGAACAAATGCAAACGCCTGCCATTTACCTCCCATGAGGGCCTCCTCCACCTGTGACAGGAGATCAAGCTCAGTATGTGCAATGAAAGACAGAGCCGTGCCTGGGTTGTCTGCTCTTGCCGTTCTACAAAATAAATCAACAGCACATGGTTTTCCATATTTACTTCACCAGCATGAAGGAAAAGTAACTTCAAAGCACTGAAGTTATATTAAAGTCATAAAAAATATTTTGTTCCTAGATTTATTTTCATGTTTTGCATTTAATATTTTATGCAGATTACCATTTTGCCCAAGTAAGACCAAAAATCCTAATACTGTATTCTTCATATTTCAAGCCTCTGGATTAAATATAACAATTTAGCATAATCTGTGCACTTCAAACCGGAAAACGTGAAGTAAAAAATTTTCACCTAAACAAAAGCGACAACTTTGAGCAGACACTTTTTAAAGTAAACTCAGATGAGAACACGTCAGATAGCTGGGCATGTACCAGGCATGTAAGTGACTTTTAGTGTTTGTTCACGAACAGAACTATATCAAAAGACTCATGTTCCACAGTAGTAACATTTACCTTCCCACTCGATGAATATAGGACTCTACAGTCGTAGGAAAGTCAAAGTTGATGACATTGGCAACGTTTTGGAAGTCCACACCCCTGGAAACTCCATACTCCTTGTCTTTATTTCTTCAAACACACAAAAGAGAGATGAGACTCAATGTGCCACCACAAATCTACAAACATAATCAAATCTTTTTGAGTCTGACATGATATCTCTGCTCAATAGCTTTAGTTAATGAAAGCAGAAGACTGAAAATATTTTAAGAGTGCAAATGAATGATGAGCCAAAGAGTCTCTGGAAGAACCCCTGGTGAAAACATTGTATTTGTGCTATTAGTCTACGATGTGTCGAATACAGGGATTTTTTTCGACTCACTTTCCCCCTCTCTCTGTGGATTTTTTCTTCTTCCCTTTGCCTGCAGGTGTCTGTGGCGCACCCGTGGGATCGGCCAAACTCTGCTCGTCTGTGGCGATGATGTAGTCGTAAAAGCCTTGGTTAAACTGCGTGATGATATGACACCTGCAAAAGATGAAAACGAACAGGCAGAAGTGAATTAGTCACACTGAAAATTCAGATTTCCTCATTAATCCTTAGGAGAAGTTCATGTGTCCTTCAGTTCAAGAGAGAAAAGAAAAAGGAAAAATTTACTAAAAACTTGACAACTGTTCAAATCTATAAGCATATCCTCTTGTCCGTGGTCTCACCTTGACTGCACAGGCAGTTCAGAGTTCAGTACGCAGGCAGGAATACTAAACTGTTCCAGAAACAGTTTGAGTCTGTAGCATCTGTCCACTTCTCCCACAAACAGCAGTGTCTTGCCCTGAACGAGGCGCAGTTTCAGCAGCGTATAGATGAGCAGGAACTTGTCCTCCTCCTCACATTTGATGCTGTATTGCTGCAGCTGGCTGTTGTCAGGAAGCTGAGAGCCCTGAAGCTTCAGAATCACCTATGAGAGCCCAGTTTAGAGGATTAAATGAGCACAACTTGAGTCACTATTAAGATCAGCTGACACAAACATCACACAGTGGGTTCTGAGTTAATCTTTTAAGGCTTTGTAAAATGCATAGATGAAGTATGAATGTGAAATAAACTTGAAAATGACATTACCGGATTGTGTAGCAGAAGTTCCTTTAAACTCTGAACATCCTCACTGAAGGTAGCTGACATCAGGAATGACTGGTAGATCTTTGGCAAATGACTGTCCAAACAATACACAGATTTTAACAACAGTACTCATTAGAAAAACAGAGATACTTGTGTTGAATAAATATTACTAGCAAAAAAGGTAGTAGTATTTCTTTCGAGTTTAATTTCTCTATCTTTGTCCATGTGTTATAAAAATTATAACCACATAATAACAAGCAAGCTAAATGGCCTGCTTATTGAACTAAACTGTGAATCATCATCCAGGTTTGCCTGTTTAATGCCTTTCTCTTATTTTCTGCTCATCAACTTTCTATCATCACACTAGAGACAAAAATGGATATGCTTACTCTGCATGAAAATCACATATTTCTCCTAATCAGAGCTTTTGAGAAAGACAGGCTGCATTGTTATGAGTAAACTGATCAGATCAGATTTGCGTGTCCTGATATTACCGGTCTGTGTGTATTAGTTGCTGTGGTATCAATAGCAGCATCAGTAACTACGCAGCTGTGACTTCACGGCTTTGTGTTATCTTCAGCTTTGTCTGAACAAAAGCCTATTTATAGTTGCCGGAGACAATCTTAGTATTTGTTTGGTAATTCTCCGTTAGTGCTTGACCAGTGGTAACACAGATTCTGCTCAGTATTTCAGTGACTTTAGATATGACATTGTTTGGCATGTCACTGTGTGTGAGTGCTATTAATATTTTTTTTAAAAAAATTCTGTAAATGCCAAAAAAATGGACTTGGACTTTCAGTCTGACCAAACCAGAGAGCAGCTGGGAGATGAAATTCAGAAAATGCATGCAGGTACATATCTGGTCATCTCTGAGATCACTAGAGGCAAAACCAAAAGTAAAGCCAAAAATAACATGATAATAGTCTTCGTCAGCTTGAAGATAAACAACAGTTTATAACAAACAGGAAGAAAACTCTAAGACCTATTTAGGTGTACACATGACCATCCTGTGAGAATAAAGGTATTTTAATGCTCATAGAGAGTGCTTTGGAGTTTTCTTCCTGTTTGTTATCTACTTTATTAATCCCTTTTCTAAACAGCACCTCAAACAAGCTCTTTTTTTGGGTCCTAGAAACATTCCTTCCCATGATTTTTTTTTAGAAACAATGGTTTATTTAATGATAGTCTTCTGCCCCCTTGTGGCAAACACAAAGTATGAAGTTTGCAGACTTTAAAAGTCAGACGCCTACTCTTTTACCTCAAGAAATTAGTAAATGTAACTTTTGAGTCCTTACAGTCAACGCTTCAGACTAAAGATCAGTGTATTTGTCTCACCACAACAAGTTTTTCAGGTCTGCTTCAAAGCCAAAAGAGAAGAGGAGGTCAGCCTCATCCACAACAAGCATCTCGAGGGATGAATGCAGGACCAGGTTCTGGGCGTTAAGATGAGCCAGAACACGGGATGGGGTCCCAACGACCACATCAGGTTTCTCCATTAAGATAGGTCTGGAAAAACACACCATGAACATCATTAAAACACACTGCCAAGCTGCCTCAATAACACATTAAACGCATATTAAATATGTACCACATGCAAATGTCCCGTACAAATTAAAGAGTGAGCGGACCTTTGTGCAGACAGGTCGGCCTTGGCAGAGATGTCAGCAACTCGGACGTCCCTCGAGCAGAAGGCTGTTAACTGCCGTATCATGGTCTGAACCTGCTGACCCAGCTCCTTGGTCGGTACCAGAATCAGTGCTCTCACATCCTGCTCACGAACACTCTGAAGATGTAATCACCAAAAGTCAGGTTATGGAGACTGACAAAAAACAGCTTAACAAAATGTACAAGGTACAGAAAACCTGTTTACTTAAGAGATAATGATGGTTCTAAATAACAATTCAGTGAAGTAAGGACATAGAAAAGATGGTCATTTTGGTTTTCTTCACCTGCTTAGAGTCCAGGATACGCTGGATGATGGGTACAGCATACGCAGCGGTTTTTCCTGAGCCAGTCCTGGCTCTGGCCAAAAGATCTTTTCCTTCCAGAGCCAAAGGGATGGCCTTTTCCTGGATCAAAGTGGGCTGAGACCAACCTAGGTCTGCAACCGCCTTAACCGTGGAGAATTATTTCACACATTAATGATAGAATTCACAGAGCAGCCATTTCATTAAATTATGAGCAGACATTTTTAATGGCTTGTTAAGTAAAACCATTACTTTAAAAAAAGTTTTCTCCTGCTGCTAATTAATGACATTTTCATCCTTGTTTAATATACTGTAATGATGATGATGATGAGAATAAGAATCACTTATGACAACAAGAAAGTATCTGATTCTTAATGCTGTGCAGATACAATTTTTCCTCTGAATCATTGACTGGTCAATAAATATACATCTTACTAATGGCAATGTATTAGAGAGCTGCACAAACTCACAAATCAAATTACAATATGAGCCTGCAAAAATATATGACTGCAGAAGTCTGCAACGTACAGGTCCCAGTGTGTTTGTGTTGGATTCAGTGACTCTAAGCAGAGAGGAGTAGTGTGAAGTGTAGTGAAATGTTTTAGAATATTTCGTACCTAGTTAAATTTGCATGTTGGAGTTGGGGAAAAATACGCATTTCAAAAGCATTCATAATCTAATAGTAGACTCAGGTCACAATTTCCACTTGTAATATTGTCCACATTAACTGCAATATGATTTCCATTTCCTAATAATGCATTTGTCACAATAAACCCTGCAAAAATTCTGTCTT
>JAPTGW010000005.1:36243726-36255545 GCA_029814545.1 Apogonichthyoides opercularis
GTCTTGGTTTTATGGATTGAAAACGTTTAAATAAAATCAAATTTTAAAAAAAAAAAAAAAAAAGAAAAATTATATGCTACATTTACGTTAATCTTAAACCAGATACAGTTGGTTACAATCAGCTGGTGTAATCATTGAGAACTGAAAGGATTTAAATTATAGATTTTAGAGCTCAGTGTTATCAAGCAGCATTCAATTCAGTAAATCAACCCAACTAATGACACACACACACACACACACAATGGAAAGTAGGTTTTTGTTTTAGATGACGTTGCTACAGAGAGGACAAAACGCTGAGCTGACAGCTGACACACACATAAACACACACACACACCCGTATGAGCTGCAGGTCAGTGAGGGCTCGGACGGTGTAGTCGGGACAATAACTGGACGGGCTCGTAGCGTCTCCTGGCTCAAAGGGATCCCTGGGAGAGTGACGCTGGGTCGATACTGGAGACTGGTGTACTGTTGTTATGAAGACAGACATACACACATGTACACAAAGAGTCAGCGCTGTATCTACGACACTGGAAATTACAGCTGGATTCACTGTCAAAATTATACAATCAGCAACAACTCTAATCAGAATTAAATTGGATTTATTGTTATACCAAGTAATTATGATTGTACATGTGCATTTCTGTCCCTAAAACAAAATACAGGGAATATGTTTTTTAAAATGTTTAGGGGGAAAAAAAAAAACAGACTGAAATGTCACGTATTTAGTGTTACCTCCCTTGAAACTTAATACACCTTGTACTCGTTTGTGCACACAATAACACAGAGGTACACTGCACTAATCTTCAGCTGTTTTACATCAGGGTTAATTCAACACGTCAAATGTTTGTGATTAGTCACGCGAAATACTGACTTCTGCCCCTCAAAGCCATTTAGTTCTATTGAATGTGTGTTTTGCACATATTTCCTCTATGTTCTTGATCATTCATCTTCTAAACCCGCTTTATCCTCACTAGGGTCACAGGAGGTGCTAAAGCCTATTCCAGCTACCTATGGGCGGAGGCGGGGTACACCCTGGACGAGTCGCCAGTTCATTGCAGGGCTGTTCTTGATAATATAGATTGGTAAATAAATATCTACGCTATTTACATCCCTGCAAAAATAAAAAAGCTAAAAGTGACTTTTGTACTTAAGGACTAAATTAATTCAACTAATTAATCATAAAAATATTCATCACATACAATTCAGATCCATCAAATTAAACCCTAAATAATGACATTGTTGGTTCAGTTTTGATAATGTAATGTATCTTTTAAGGATCACAGCATGCGTTTATAGATGTGACTTTGCATAAAAATCATAGCAATTGTTATTTTGGATTGCACATCCTCCTGCAGTTCTTCATCTCACCTGAAGATGGCAGCGTTAGAGCAGACACGCCATAATACGTAAAAGCCCCATTCTCAAACTTCAGCCCCTCTTTGCCGATCTCCACTTCAACACGACCCTAATGAAACCAAAACGGATACAAATTTACTCTTTAATATCATCCTAGTATATTTTCCTGAGAAAAAAAAAATAGAATGTGAGCTGACAACTGTGTCTACAAATGCACAGCTGAGGCAGACACGTCCTGTGGTGAGAACAAACCTGCAGCAGCAGGATAAAATAGTCCACAGGGTGGTTGCGCGTGTAAAGATAGTGGCCTGGGCTCAGCCTGTTACTGGAGTCAAAGTGCACTTCCTGATTGACACTGGGGTGACGGAGCAGGTGGAACAGGACCTTCTCTGACACACGTCCAGGGCTGAAGTGCTCAACTTCTACAGGGGTCAGAGGTCAGACACAGATATGGTCACTGTTTGAGGTGAGACCGAAATATCTTCAGTAATGACACGCTGTGGGTCAAATATATCAATAGACACAGGGACATTTGTACTTCAAAAGCAGCTTGATTTCAGTTTGCTGGTGTGTTTAGTTGGTTGTGTGCACTGACATCAACACATCAATACTTATCTGAACAGAAACACAAACGTTAGGAGTGACTGATTCACTCGGTCTGACAGAACTCAATCACACTGCTCATCAGTACAGTCAATTCTATGGGTAAACATTCACAGAGGATCACAAATATGCATATTATACATACATTTGACTTACATTTCACATCTCATTTCATGGAGACATAATCATAACCATAACCACGACAGGCTTAAACATAACCCTCACTCTCATCAAACCTGGAAACAAGATGAGTCTTAACTTGAAAATAAAATGATTTACCGATTTCCCTTTTGTCCCAACAAAGTGACTGTGTAACATTAGAAAAACAGCCACACAATGTCTCACTTGTTTGCCCAATTATATTTTCAGGCCTAGATAATGTTCTATGCACCGTATAGAAAAATAATAAAATAGCAAAAATACTGGTTGAGATGCAAGTATCACAGAGACGACAGTGATAAAACAACTTCCAATTAAATATTTGAAACTTGTTATCTAATGATGGACACTTTTCACATTTAAAGTCAAACAGCAATGGAACACATTACTGCCCAGCAGATAGACAGACAGACAAAATTATCATCTTGTTTTAAGTTAAAGCTGCAATACTTAATTTTTTAGCATCAGTGGACAAAAAAACCTCCCTAATTTAAGTATGTTATAACTCAAGTGGTTTGAGAGGAAACAAGACTTCTACACTCATCCTGATATCTGGCCCATGCAACTGATTCCTAACCTGAAGAACCCTCCATAATAGTCTGCCTCTATGGCATCAGCGTAACCTCTTCCCTTGGACACTAACACACACACAAACCTCTGGACAGGAAGCGGTGCGTTGCTAGTAGGAGTTGTGGTGACGTGCGGATCTTGGGTTCTCCTTCTGGGGGCTTGAACAGCGAAAACTCCTCATGGGCACTGCGGGGCTCCAGGGGAATCTCCAGTGGGGGAAGTGGACGCTTCACTTTCCTGTCCACTACAACAGCAGGGAAAAGGTCAAAGGTCAAGATGAAAGCTGAACAATTACACCAGTTGATGTGTCTGCAAGTTATACTTTCCAAAAACACATGTACAAACTCACAGTAGCCATCAGATTCATCCAGGATCTCTGATTTGATGATCTCTTCAATGACATCCTCTAACGTGACCAATCCCAGCACCTCATAGAATGGATCCCCCTCCCCCTCGTTGTTCACCTTCTGGACGATGGCCATGTGAGAGTTACCTGAAAGTAGAAGAGCAGAGCACATATTCTATGTTAAAGAGTCACTTTTGAAAGTTTTATTTTAACTTTTATTTAACCAGGTTGGTCCCATTGAGATGGGGATCTATTTTTCAAGGGAGGCCTGGCCGGCAGCGATACAGTCACATAGGTACAGTTTACAATAATAAAAGCATTTGAAAATACAGAATAAGAAAAAAAAAACACTCATACAATCAATCGAAACATTTATAGACAAACAGCCTTGATTCCAGAGATTTCTCCCTTTCTTTAAAAATCACTGAAATGAATCCGTGTTTGCAGATGGCGCTCATTCAGATGAAGCTTGTTCCAGGCATCAGGAGCTGAAAACTTTAAAGATTTCTGTTCTATTTCAGTCCTTATCTTTGGAAGAAACCATTTCAAAGTCTTCACTGAGTGGAGATTGTAACTTCCATGATTCCAGTTTAACAGTGAATATAAATAAGAAAGTCACCCCAAAACTGCAGTTCACAAAAATGAGTCAAGCTTTAGTTTTTAGATGTTATTCTCAGGAGCTCCTGAAGTACTTCACCTAGATATAGCAAATGTGATAGTTTTACACATCATGGCCAGCCTCATGACAAAGCCTCTTGGAGCCATATCCTGAACCCAAGAGAATCAGAAACATTTAGAATTTACTGTGTAGCTTTTGTTAAATGTGATGGAGAGACTGATACCGAGACCCTGATAATGGGTTTTCCATGCATTAGAAATCTCTCCACACAATGTTTTTTTTTCCACTGTTTCAGGGGATTTTCAACTTTAGATTCAATTTCATGTACAGTGCACAAAATCCTACGGGTGGTGAAATGAAATCTAATGTAAGATAAATCCAGCAGTAACAATAAACACTTTAGTAATGATGAAGCGTCAGCTGTAATGTATGTGTTTAGAGTTACTACTCGCTCCAGCGGCACTCATATGAACATGGACATGCACCCACACCTTTCTTGAACTCCTCCAGCATGGCGTCCAGTTTGGTGTCATTGAAGACAAAGTGCAGCGGGTGATTGTAGAACTTGGTGATAGTAGTCATGGGGGTGCAGTCATCTGGGTCCACCAGAGCCAAATCTTTCACATAAAGGATTTCCACAATGTTGGACCTGAAAAACAGAATGTGTGTTAATTATTGGACATGTGCAACAACCAAACAATTCATTTTGTTTAATCTTAGTGAGCCCAATATTCATGCCAGTTTATACTTTGTTCATAGTTATGGAGCCAATATTTTTATATATGAATGAATACACTTTAGGAAAAGCATTTGAGTTGATCCAAGGATGTTTTAAAGACCTGATCATCTGGGCTTCATTTTGAAAATCTTTGGTCTAAATGTATTGTGATAAATGAATAAATAATTTCTGTAGTTCCACGAGAAGATAAAATGTAAAAATAACATTAGTGTCATTTGGCTGTTGCTACCTCTCCTCCTCATAGATGGGCACCCGTGTGTATCCGCTCTGCATGATCTCAGACATAGTGGAGAAGTCCAGGACAGCTGAGCTGGGCAGCATGAAGCAGTCCTTCAGGGGAGTCAGGATGTCTTCTACTGTCTTGCTCCGCAAAGCCCCACGGCTGAACTCCTCCTTCACAAACTCACTGCAGAAACCAAACCGATGACACGTGCACAGTCAGGTAGAATACCTTCATCTGCGTGAATGACTGGAAGTGTTTTTTTGTTTACCTGTAAGGGTCATTGACACTGGTGCGGATCATCTCCATGGCCTTCTCTCTGATCCCACAGGTGCTGATGTCCCTCCTGAGAGTCAGGTCCAGGATCAGCCCCAGAGGACAGGACAAGGGGCAGGTCAGCACCATCGAAACCTGGGCCAGCCAGGTTAGAGCTGGTGCAAGCTGGAACCCGTATCCAGAGCACACAATATGGGGCACCAGCTCAACAACAAAAAAGATGAGGAAGCCACTGGTGAAAGCTGCAGAGACGATGGAGCCCAGTGCCCGGTACAGGAGCACCCCCAGGACTGAGTATCCCACAGCGCACAGGAACAGCAGAGAACATGTCTGGGATAGAGCGAGCATTCAGAACAGACTATTAGCATAACAAAGCTAAACATTACTGAACACTGTTATCATATGGTCTTGGCACTTTTCTTTGACACAAAACTTCTGAATAAAGTTTTACTTTGTTTTTAGATGGAGCTCAGACTGAAGCTTGTTCCAGGTGCCAGGAGCTGAAAATCTCAAAGATGTCTTTCCTAATTCAGTCCTTATCTTTGGAACAAACAGTTTCAAAGTGTCCACTAAGTGGAGATTGTAACTTCCATGATTCCAGATTTACAGTGAACATAAATAAGGAAATTTCCCCCAAAACTGCAGTTCACCAAAATGAGTGGAGTTTCAGTTTGTATTTAGACGTTGTTCTCCAAGTGTTTACCATATAGTTTCCACTGAAAACAGGAGCGCCTGTACATTTCACCTAGATGTGTCAGATTTGGTAGTTTTATGCATTATAACCAACCTTATGACAAAGCCTTCTGGAGCCCTACTCTGAACCCAAAAGAATCACAAACATTTTGAATTTACTGTGTAATTTTTACCCCTCGGCCAACTCTGGGCAGAGGGGTACTGTTTTGTCGTCTGTCTGTCCGTCTGTCCATTCTGGCCGAGGGCTATTAAAAGTCCGCAGTTATGTTTGTTGAATGCCATGAGCAGACTGGTGCTCAGAGCACTGAGACACTAACATTGGATTCTTCATGAGTGGAAAATCTCTGCACAGCACTGTTCTGTTTTTCTCACCGTTTCAGAGGATTTTCAACTTTAGATTCAATTTCGTGTATTGTGCAAAAAAATCTACTAATGTTGAAATGGAATCTAATCTGGAATGAATCCAGCACAGTGAACAGTTCTGTAACGATGAAGCATCAGCTGTAACGTGTGTATTTTGAGTTACTATCAGCACTAATTTTTTGGCATCACACAAAACTAAACATTCCTGAACACGTTGCTGTCATGTGGTCTTGCCACTTTTCTTTCTTTTTTTTGGGCAAAAACTTACCAAAAAGTTTCCCCTCCTCCGGACCGGCTCCAGGCGTTTGGCAGCCCGTTTCTCCTCCTCGGACCCGCAGCTGTGCAGGACATAAAGCTCCACCGGGTCCAGCCACAGCAGGCTCAAGTTCACTGCCCTCAGCACCGCACAGACCAGCAGCAGCACCACCACCAGCACGGCCAGACCCCACGGCGGGATGTAGTCTGTGGGCAGCCTTTTGTCGGTGTTGGTCCGCAGCTTGTCCTGGCCCGCAGATGTCCATGTCCCTCCGCTCAGCACACACAGAGGTGGATAGGTCTGTCCGCTTTCTGCTGCTCGGTCAGAGATGCTCCCCGGCTCAACCTCCACCGTCACCAGCCCGCCATGCTCCTCATCCTGAAAGAACTGCTCCTTCACCTGAAACGCGGACTCGTCGTGGTTGGAGTCCTTCCCGCACGGGTCAGACGCATCTCCGATTGCCCCTGCGAACGCCACCCACGGCCAGCTTCCATTCAGAGCAGTCACACAGAGACGGAGCTTGAACGTGGCTCCTTCTGGTGCCGAGATGACCCGATGCTTCATGCACACCAGACCCGTCGGGTCTTGCAGTCGCAGCTCCAGAACCAGCGGGGCTTCTTGGCTGCAAGCGCCGTACCTGATCCCGCAGAACAACAATATCATCAACAGGAACCGTAGACCTGCCAAGCTGGCCACCATATTGGAATTGGTCAGCCTGTCTCTGTGTGAATCATGTGACTGTAGCCCTGCAGCGGCCCCGCCCACCACGGGCCAGCCAACCAAACACAGCGTGCTGTAACTGCACGGGCCTACCGCCATGTTGGCTCCGATGCACACAGGACGTGCAGGACGAGGATGTACATTTTGGAGCTATAGATCTGATCTGTTGTCGGTTTTTTTTTGTTGCGCCGCCCCCTCTGAATCGTTGCAAAAGAGACTGAGTGTTTGTTCACAGCCAATGAAAACTGAGAAAACAAGAAGGAGATCACGCCCATCTTTGTTAGATTACGAAAACAAGCCATTCATCATTCTGGTACTCGTACGAAGACTGCATGTTCATGGAATAAATGCAAATATGATCACACTATTAGACAAAATGTGGAAAAGAAAAGGAGAACTCAAGTGACTGACAATGCTTCAAACACTGTTTATATTTAAGGATCTCCAGATATTTTTAACCTCCTGAGACCCGAGAAAATAGAAGTTTTGGATTTTTTTTTTTTACATGAAATAAATTGTTTTGATTTGAAACGGCATAATGCAACAATTTTGTCAGATGCATTTTTGTAATATTAAATGTCCTTTACAGTGGAGCTGTGAAACTACAGAGGACAAAAATGCATTGCTGGGTTTCAGGAGGATAAGATATAAGATAAGATATAATTAATTTCATGCTTCATGTGTTTTGTTCTGCTATTTTATTAGAAACACTTAAAATGTTACCTCCTCTACTCTTATCGAATAATCAAGAATCCATGAATATATGCATGCCGTCCATTTCTAGGGTTTAGTTACTGGAAATAAAGTATTTCCTACTCTGAAAAGCTTATTCTAAGTCTAAGTACAGAGACTGCTTCACGTTCCACATCACACATGTAAAAGTTGCACAATAAATCCAAATTATTTCTTCTGACAGAACTAGTAAGTACAGGTTGAGGTTGTTTTTTTTCTCTTTTTGACCAGTAAACTTTACTGCACTGAATTTATTTCGAGTTCCTATTATACCTGTAGTTAATAATTAACCTGCAAATTCCTTGCAGTACACTCCTAATCGTCTTTACTAAACAGGATTATAGTTATAATAGTATACGGAAAAGAGCCACAAATAGGTAAATTACCAAATTAGTTGGTCGTTCTAAATAGTAAAAATAAAAATAAAAAAATCCAGCAGTGGTATTGACAGTAAACCTTTAATATGAACCAAACAGAGAGCTTTTCAGTAGAGAAATAGATCTCAGGTTTATTAACCTCAGATTTTGCCAAATGCCTTACAGCCTTTATAAAACAGTATGTACACATTGCTTAAATCCATGTTTAGAAGTGCTCCTGTATCACCATTCAACCATAGCATTAAAAGGAAAAAACATATCAATACAACCCAGTAAAACATGTTTCAGCAGTGTTTAACTGTGACACCTGCCAAACAGGTATTCTGCATCTACTTTATGGATATGAGGAGGAAAATAATTTTACTTAATGGCTGTTTAAGTACAGTATATTCAAAGTTAATGAATCCCACATCCAGCTATAGATTTAAAACATCACTTTGTAGTAGGTTTGCACTTTAAACACATCAAAATTATGCAATCAGTTCTGAAACTTTTAATAAATACTGACTGATCTTTCTGTGTGCAAATAAAAGAGGAATCTAAACATGTGTGAAAGGGATGAAGAAAGATCAAAAACCTGGTTGTGGAGACTGATTCTTCGCTCTCCTCATTCTGTTTTTGTAAATCCTTAAACAATTAAAAAAAAAAATCTTGTGAATCATACACAGTGGAAAACTTGGCAGCATGAGAACCATGCACCAGAAAATATTTAACCTTCACACAGGTCTAATCATCACAACGCTGTAGGGCTAAAAACAACACTACAGGAGTTGCTGATAAGCCCTGCTCCCTCACTTTAGTCCCATAATACAAACTGTCTGAACAATAAAAACAGCTCAGCACATCAGACTAGCAGTCAAAGCCAGAGGAATTTCAATATTTTAGGGCGGCGGGAGAAGAGCCGAGATAAGGGCACTGTTCGAAGTCAATGAGGGAACTAAGGAGTGAAAAGTAAGAAGGAAGTGTGGGAGGAGAGAATGAAAAAGGAGGACAGGATGAAAAAGGATGACAGGAAGAGAAAAGGATGGGAAACAAGAGTGGTATGAAGGCCAGACATGAAGGAGAAAAAAAAAAAAAAGCTTTGGTTATCATATGTAGTAACAAAATACAGAAGAAAGCAAAAAGTTAAATTATAATCTGAGGTCCACTCTGTGCAATGTTTATTGCTATGCAATGTCTTGGTAAAACCATGGAAACATACAGTAACTCACTTCAACTCTGATCCCTCATTATAATGAAACATATAGTATGTTCAACAACCTTCCCAGCATCAAACAAATGCCCTTCATTTAATGTACAGAATATTTACAGTAATATAACACAAACAGCAACCTGGGAGCTAAACACAGTGTTTGAAAGCTGTGTCTTTTAGCTGGAAGCCCATTTCACAGAACCGCACCTTAGGGTGCAAGCCTAAAAAAACCAAAACAACAACAAAAAAACAAAAAAAAACAAAACCCAAACAATAAATACAATGTTTACAATAAATACAACATTACTAAGTTAAACAATGGTTTTCACATTTCCCAGTACACAAACTGGTAGTCACGCAGCCAACCAGTGGCTTCACTGGAAACCATTACGAGACCAATTGCTACATGAGACCTATATGAACCAGCAGGCAGGTCTAACATCTCTTCAAACAGAGGGTAAGGCTAACTTTAACTTTGCTTTAATGAGCATGTTGTCCCTCCTGAATCACTGAGCAAAAAGGTCCTGCCTTCAGGAATAAAACCTAACTTTACAGTGCTGATCTTCTACACAGTCAGGTTAGTTACGACAGTCACTGGGCAAAAACATACAGTTAGACCCCCATTAGTTAAACCCCAGTGTGGGGGTATTTCTGTGGTGACGTACTGCCTGTGATTTCATTCAAGTGAGACTATGTGACCTCTGAAAGAGGAAATAATAACACATTTATATTTTTACAACTGAAAAGATGAATTCATGCAACCCTGTCTCCATCCTGATGTTAGCGTTGACTTATCACCTGTAAATGCCACTTGTGGCTAAAGTGGCTATTGTTACATATGCTCACTTTAAACACATAAAAGGTGCAGCATTTAAGCACAATACTGAAAGAGCAAACATCCTTTACTTGGGTTTAGACCCCTGTGTTGTGCTTTAGTGGTGAATGCTTTTAATAATCAAATCACTAGCAACAGCGACAGTGGGTGGGTGCAATAGGGCTCATGGGGTTTGGTTAGGTGCCTGATTTGCTCAGTTGCTAATCCACTCTTGATCTGCACATTTTTAAAAAGAAATCATCAAGCAAAGGAAAAATGTTTTGAAATATTCACACTTTCAGATTTAAGCCATGTAACTCACAAGTATAAAGTGTTTTAAAATCAGTGCTAGCTTATACAATGGTTTTTCCATTTTCAACTTCTCAAATAAATATCTTACTATCAACAAAATAATTTATCTTTACAGTCACTTAAATCGTTTCAGTGTCACTGCATACATAGGAAAAATAGGTAGATTACATGCTAGCAGCTTTAATATCTGAGCTCACTCTTCACCCACACAGTGAGGAGTGAGCAGCTACAGTCATCTTCATCGTAATCTCTTTCTCTGTGTGTCAGTCCATTCAAACAAAATTAACTCCTCACCGTTATTAATACAGGTCCAATAGATACAGCATCATTTACACACACAATTAAATGTAGTTCACATCATATCATGTGCCAGGAGGATGAAATGATGCCTGGAATGTCATGAGGACACATTAGATCTTATGAGGACTGCTGTTCAGTTACAGAAAATAACAGGACACTTGTCACAATGCTAACAGAGGGTTAACGTCAGTGGTGTGAATCATTGTGAAGATGTGGACAGTGGAATGTTTGTTTTCCATTAAATCTCAACGAGCTATTGTGCTGTGGGTGTGCGACATGTTCACCTGATTCTAAAGTGCCGGTCCTTAACTCCGGGCTAACGGTCAGCCTGAAGCTTAATAAATAAGCCAAGTTCATCTAGTCCTGGGCCTAGGTTAGTTCAGAGCTAAGGAAATTCAAGTGTGACAAGTATTGTTGTTGTAATGTCATGAATAATCATACCGCAGGCAGTTCTAGTCAGAAATGACATGACATAGAAAACATGCAACAATAAGAAAGTCTGTAAAATGTGGACTCTGTGACATTAAAACAAGCTACAAACTACATTAGGTTGAACTAATCATTAACGATACATTACTTTATATTTAGATTTAAGTTAGCAAGTTAGGAAAGAAGGAAATACCTTGGAAGAAATGGATTAAGGGAAAGAGTCAAATCTTAAGAGGTGGGGTGACTAGTTTTGGGGGATCCCTACTTCTATCTTTAATAATTTCAGCACATTTCAACTCTACTTAAAACCAAAAGACAAGAGTTTCTGTGACAGTAAATCATCTAACTCTCAGTAATAAAATAGTCTTGTGCGGACAATTGTGGAGAAATGCCCTTATCAACCCTAGACACTTTTTGTATGATTAAATCACTACTCAAAATAGGCATAAACTAGTTGTTCAGGATTGTTTGGTCTTCATTTCATTGTTCTGTTTTAGTTCATTACACAATGTCAAATTAATCAGAAAATTGGGTGCTTAACGTAGATTAGAAGTATAAAATGTTTGTTCCGACAGTGAAATGATGTACCGAACTCAGCCCATCAGTTTGTGTCGGTGAATTCACAGTGATGCAACAACCTAAGACCTAATTTGGACTGTTATGCGTCTTAACATCATGAAGCTTTACACCGACATTTTGATCACAGTGAGGAATATTTCAGGAGATGATGCATGGAAGTTGTT
>JAPTGW010000005.1:36426940-36443999 GCA_029814545.1 Apogonichthyoides opercularis
GGAGAAGCCAAAGGCTTATACGAGTCCCGCCCCTATGTAGTAGGACAATAACAGCAAAACTCACATACTAACATTTAAGTAAACTCACCTGACAACTAATTTATTATTTTCACAATGAGAATATAAAATACCAAGCTTAAAGAATTGTAATCCACAGTAAAATATTGTTGCATTAAAGAACCCCATTTTCTTGTCTTTGTTGTTCACTTGATTCAACTGGAAAGGTGTAAGTGTTCACTGGTGTGGAAATGCCATTCACTTTAACAGTGGACGACCAATGGATCACCATTTTCCAGTGATCTTGCCCCATTTCTAATTAGTTAGTTTATGATGTGAAAACAGACAGGTTCGACCACAGGTTGCTTTGATGTTTTGAGATTTTAGCCTTCACTCAAATGTTAACTACTACAAATTCAGAAGTGAAGGAAATGCTCCCCTGATCTGTGTACAAGATGTATACATGTACAAGACTGTAACCAGTAACTAGGTAACATGTACTGTATATACGAGTGGTGTGGCTCCTCAGGAAGTATTACCTGGCTGGACTTTAATATCAGACAGAGCTTTTAGACAGGCCCTTTTTCTCTCCTCTCCCTTTGGAACAGGCCTGAAAAACAAAAAGACAAAATAAAAATAGCGCCCGTTTAACTATCCTTGCTTCTGACAAGTTAAGATGTTAAGGAGTGATGAATATGAGAGAACAAAACCTGCCCCTGATGAGAAGGTTTTGTTCACCTCTGCCACTGAATTTACTTGATAATTGCGGACACGTTGGTGATCTTGTTGAAGAAGTCAAACTCTCTTTGGTAAAAGTCTTTTGCTGGACCCGACAGAGACCCGGTGATCTCCTCAACCATCTGCTCCAGCAGCTCACCGATGTCAGCTACACAGATAGATTAAAGAGGAAAGAAAGGAGTGATTACACCAATCTGATTAGGTGTAATAGGAGGCTTTCAAACTGGTAAAAACAGAATAATTATAATAAGAGAAACATGTTTCCAAAATCTAACATAGATCAGTCATGAATTAACTGCTGGGAAATGATACTAACTAAACTAATTTCATGTGATTATAGATTTCAGAGCTCACTGCATGTTTATGCCTCATTCATGGATCAATTAAAAATCTGTTATAAATTAACCTTTTCAAAGAAACTGGATTTCTGCTTTAAACTGAAAGTTATGGAGTTTGCTCTTGAATTCTGGGATCATTCTGACACCCCCATTCCACATGCTCCCCAAGCAGTAGTGTCTCTACTCACGGTCCTTTTGGTGTCCCTCCTCATCCATGAAAATATTGGTCTTCATGTTCCAGATAAACTGGTGGGCGAGGAGCTGAGACTTCTGGGCTGCCCACAGGATGTACTCTCTCACATAACCCATCTGAGCAGAATACATTATCAGGTCAATACACCTGTTCTGTCATTTCCTGTTTTCTTTCCTGTCCTTTTGGTCACCCGATGCATATTTGCATTGTACAATAATAGCAGAATCATTTACCTTATCATACCGCAGAGCCTGCACAATCTGAGGAATGTAGAACAGGATGGCATCCTAAACAAACGAAAAAAAAATGTAAGACTGAGTCCAGAACTAAATCCATCTGCATTATTGCCTGGTTGCAAAAGTCTGAAAGTTTGTGTGACTTACAGGAGGAAAAGATCGCAGCACCTTCACCCCATACTGAGCAGTGAGAGGATGAGGAGGGTACATGCTGCTGAAGTAGGACAGGCCGGTGGGAGGGTCTGCAGGAGCCCAACACAAGATATGGCTCAGCTCAGGAGAGTCTGCATCGATAGTGTGCCAAGTCACCAGGAACTAGGCAATAAAATAGGAAAAACATACTTATTCACTCACAGGACTACAGTGAAAGAACAATAATCTCCAAACCTCATTGTCTGAACTGTCATGATGAGGTGAACTGACCTTGACAGCCTCAGGTACGTCACTGACTGCACCAGGGTCCAGTCTCACCAACCGGGTCACTTCAGCAACTATAGCCTCATTCTTAAACCTGGCAAACAGATAATAAAAATGAAGCTAAAAGTAAGTAATTGACCATAAATGGCATTATTTGGTATCTGAAGTCTACTTTAAAGGTATTTTGGCCTGCCATTCATGAAACAAAAAGTACCTCGTTGGTAACTGCATAGCCAGGTAAGGTGCGATACTCCAGGCCAGGTTGACATTGTCCTTCCACTGTTTCTCAGTCAGACTGATGTATTTGGACCTCCAGTTGGCGATACTGGTCTCCACTGACTGCTCTGTGGCAATGGTGAGTTCTTGAGTGGAAAGGGGGTTGTACCATGTTGTTAACCGTTCAATCTCACTGGCCTGGGAAGACAAAATAGAAGAGGTAAAAGGAAGAAGGTCAGTCTCTCATGTTCAAATTCCTCCATGTTAACATAAACTACATACTGCATCATTTCTGTCACTAGGGAATCAGTCAATAAAACAGAAAAAACTAAATGAAAGAAATGTTTGGATCATGGGAGATGTGGTCCAAAGAAAAATCACATATTTCTCTGAAAATTTTAAGACTTTTGGAAACTCTGAATATAATGCAAGAACAACTACAAAACTGTGTGAAATACCCATAATGAGGTGATAATGGAGATCAAAGTACAGAAAGGTTTGTGCAAAGATAATCCTTTGTAAGGTCTCACCAATAAGGCCAGCAACAGGGTCCTGCGTTTCATGTAGTACTTGTGAAGCTGCGTCCCTCTGTTACTCTTCTTAGAAGTGCCTAGAAGGAGAATTGGAGTTGTAATGTGAGTCAGTTTGTCTGCTATTTTGGGCATCGTCCTTCTTTACACAATGAATGTAAATGGTACCTGATTTTTTGGATGTGGTGGACATGCCACTGGACAGCGGGTATGTGTTAATCCATCCCTGGCCACTCTGCTGTGAGCGAGCACTGGAGTCAATGTTGCTCCTGAGGTCTGCAGCGTTCATCACTGACAGACTGTTCAGTGACGGATCCTGATTGTCTGCATGCATAAGAACAGATTCAGTAAAAGACAGACACAAACACACACAGCCATTGTCTTTGATGGTCTGCATGTTCAGATTTACTCCTACCTTCAAATAAAGGTCTATTTTACATTAAAGCATTACATTTTACAATCTTAAAAAAGAGATTTTACACACACATACATGTCATTTTACATACTATGACTTCTAAACAGTGTAACACTTCACTACGTGAGTGATGATGAGGTTTCTGAAGAGAGAGATGAGCTGTATCAGTTAGTTCCCTGCTGTTGTGATGGTCATGCAGGTAAATCCAGTAGGATTTATATGATGGTAGAAGTTGCCAAGAACCACTGATGCCGGCTCAGATTGTTTTTACTGTGTAGGGGGACAAGATGTAGATTAATCTGATTCAGCATCTGCGGTTAGAGGGCTGGTCTACCTAAAGCGGACTGATGTGCATGGGAATGAAACCCTGTCTTTTTCGAGAACATCTGGAATGAGGAGGAGAGGACTTTCTGAGGGAAAGAAAAAACATTTTTCAATTTGAAGTTTCATCTTTGATACCAAATTGATAAATTGGGGGGAGGGGCAGAAGGGTGGGCTGACATGATGGAAAGTCATGCATCTTAACGCAACTGACGAACTTGCGCTTTTCCTCACAGCTGCTCAACATTTAGGATAAACACAGATTAAGCATTAAAGAAGGAAATACAAAGAAAATTTGCAGAAGGTGAAATAGAAAGAGAATAAAAACAGACAAAATACGATGGATCATAAGATAACCATGAAGAAAAGTTCAGAAAAAAAGATGCGAAAGTATAAAAAGTTGGGTCTGAACCATAGATAGATACCAGGATCTATCTGCAGCATCATGAGGAGAGTCAGCGTCAAATTTGTCACGCGTAAAAGCATGCCCCTGCTGCAGTGCAGTCTGAGCTCCACCACTTTAGGCTTACTTAAGATAGATATTGGAGAAGTGCTGGACACAATAAGCGATCCGAATATCCCGGCAGAGAGCGTGCTCGGTGCGGGGGTAGTACCAAGCTCACCAGGTGGAACCAAGTGACACGCTGCCAGATACTTCTTGTCAGACAGGATGCTGGCGTAGAAACGAATGATAATGCTGATGTCCTCACGAAGCCGCTTGTCACCTTGGGTGGGAAACTTTGGAGATATGCTGGACACAGATACAGAGAGTTAGAAAAAACACGACACAGAGATACAATAATATATTTTTTAAAGGTTTGTCATAGTGGATTTCAATTTGCTTATTTACTGAAAGTCAAGTTTGTGTGGAGTCTATTCTGTGCTGATAACTGCTGCTAACTCCACTTCTCGGCTAAGAACTGCCTCCATAACCTACATCAATGATAATATCATATTACACTGTTTTCTATATAGAGAACTCAGGTCAGATTTTCTGCAAAAATCCTTAGTCTCTTTTATGGCGTGTGCAACATTGCTGAGGTCATATTGTTAAATTAGATTAGATTAGAAATAACAACAACAAATCACTCCTACCCACAAAACAGACTTAATGTAAACACTACAGAACATGTGAATCTTGCAAATATAAATGAAATTTTGTAAAAATAATTCAAGTTCATCAAAAAAATTGTGAATTTAAACTTGGTACTATTTTATTTAATAATGTTTTAAAAGATATATTTTGGTTTTGGATGACTGTTCAGACAAATTCTGATGAGCTTTTACAGTAGCATAAATTAATAATGAAATTAGATTACCTGTTCCATTTAATAAACAATTTCTCCATTCACCAATAAAACTGTATTTTGTTTTTAGCTTTAAACATCCACAGCAGTACAACTCACCTGAAGTAATCAAAAGCAGTGGAATAGATCTTCTCCCGGAGTACATTTCTTACAGTAGCATTGGTCACAACATCCGAGTGAAGCAGAGCCAGACCCAGAGTCAACAGCCTTCAGCACAAACAGATATTCATAGAACAGACATATTGTATATATTTTTGCTATTTCTCATCTTATTTTGAAGACCGTTGAAGTAGATTCAAAGGTAAGCTAGCTGATTAGACTAAATCAAAAGTATGTGTATGACCTGAAGCGAGGTCCAATGGCAGCTACATGACGGTTGAGACTACTTTGAGCCCCACCGACATTGAGAGAGAGGGAGCGTTGCAGCAAACTGCCAAAAATCTCCACCTGATCTGCACTGGAGTACTTAGCGATCTCAAACCTCTGTACAAGAAACTATAGGAAAGGTGGCAAAAAAATAAAGCAGTTAGCAGAAGGAGGAGAAGATTAATAGAAAGAAGTTAAGTACAAAGTCAAATAAATATTTGTGATGAGTAAAGTGTATCATACTCTGTCTCATAAATACATAGAATCTGACCTCGATCCATATATGGTGAGGGGTGACATCTGGAGGGCAGGGGATTGGCTGACTTTCCTCTGATGCAGCCAGAGGATCAGCCTCAACCTGAGCATCTGAGAATAAGCCCATCTTCAACTCCACAGTCATCTGCCAAGCCCCCGCCATCTCTCGCATAAACTATGTAAAGAGAGAATAGAGGTGGTATTATTCACAAACTAAAACCATACAAGGGCAAAAAAGTAAAAATGGTTAAACACATCTTAGGTACCGGGACTTCTATTCCAGCACGGGCTGCCAGCAGCCATTCCCAGCAAGCAATTGCTGTTTCCATGCCATGCTCTGTAAACATCTTGAGCGGAGACCAGCAGAGGTGGTGCAGGAGCTGAGGATCACAATCTGGACGAGACACAAAGAAACAGAAAAAATACATCATACAAACAGTAAGAAAGTACAGATAAAAGACGCCAGTTTAACAAAGATCAAGATTACACAACAAAAGCACACTGAAAGTCAAACCTTTAGTACTGATGAGCAACGCCGCCAGTTTGAACATAGCCTCAGTGAACGCCTCAGGCTGTGCAGAGTCCAGAGCCTCTCCCATCTGTTTGATCATCAGTCGGCTCAGATCTGACTGCCCTCGAACTGCCTGGGCAAAGTGGATCATACCCGAAACCTACAAACAAAAGAGTTATACATGTAAGTAGAGGAAGGATATTTGATCTAACTTTTACGGGGAGGAGTGACTAGTAAAATGGTGATTTTTACCTCTCCAGCATATCTGTTCCTGAGGTTAAGGGATGCCATGAAGTTAGAGTAGTCCTTCTTAACGCAGGCAGGTCTCTCTGTTAGCTGAGTGGACTAATGTTGAAAGTTAAAAGATAAACCACTGAATAAATCATGTAAACTGGAGCTATAAATGTCAAAAGCTTCCAACATGGAATGAAAATGATTACATGTGGTGTCCCACAAGGCTCCATATATGAGCCTTTACTGTTCTTTGTCTACATCACTAATTTCAGCCTGACTTAATTTAAATTTGTACCCACATATCATTTTGTCAATATATTATAACATTAACGCAAAAATGACAGTTCAGCTATAATGTTTAAGCTACGCCATGCAGACAAAACTACCATCAAATATATATTAACACATGTATATTAAGTGTCAGTTTATCACCCACCCCCAGAGTAGTGCTTTGTCTGTTGTAACCAGCAAAGTGCAGTATGCTTTCAGTAGCCATGGCCAGGCCTGTGTGCTGAGAAAGCCCTGACACCCAGTTCTGATGTTTGTTCAGATACTCCTGCAAAAAGAACACACAAAGTACAGTTAAAATGACATAAAGGCCACAGTCCTAAGATTTTAGTGTTTCTGTTTGAGGCATATGTTACCTGCAGATGTGATTTGGTCACAGATGGAGCCCATTTCATTGCTTCTTTAAGGATCTCTCCGCAGCGAGCCGCAAAATCCTTCACTATGCTCTGAAATCATGCATACAATTCGTCCTGCATACTTCATCTGTAATAACTCTCATAATCCTAACTCTACACATTTCCATCACACTTAAATTTTAGATAAACGTCAAGACACTCAATATTGGAACAGCTTGAGTAAGTAAAATGACTAACAGTAGTGAATAAAACATTACCTCTCTGGCTTCATATGTATCTGGGACAGTGATCCTGTATGGTGTGTCTGGGATGTCATAATATGGTTGGTCTTTGTGAATGTCCTGCAATAGAGCATAAATATGAAGACTTCACACACATTTGACTACCTGAAATTAATGTCAAAAAACAATGATTATCAAGCTTTTCAAAAATAATAAAATAATAATTATGCAGCAAAGGCCCTGAAGCTGGGAATACACACTGTATACAATAACCGTTTACTAAACTTTATGGAACTTGATGGGAAAAACTGAAATACATTTAGTAATAGTCTAATAAATGATCACTTACTGCACTGAGTGACAGGGAGAGTGTCTGTAGGATGTCCAGCATAGTCTTCAGCACACGCCCGCTCCATAACAAGTGAGGGAAACTAAAGAGAAAGAGATGAGTGATGTCAGTAATGAGCATACACATGGATTTTATGTATTCATGTATTTTTTGACTGCATTAGTAAGTCTGTTATTCTCACGTTTCAGCAAGGCCAGACAAATATTTGTCAGCCACTCTCCGGATCCTCTTGTGAATGTGATTGAAGTTGACCAAGAGAAACTGAGCGTGGCGCTCTAGCTCCTCCTCATGAGCTTTGGTCTTTGCCTACAGTGTCACATTTTATGAAGATTTAGTTCAAAACAGTGTATAATGATTCACAAGGTCAACAAACACACGCAAGGTCTTGTCAAATGAAATATCCGTCTTACTTTCTCAGCCATCATTTGTAGAAAGACTTCAAAAACCTTGTCGCTAACAGCAATCACACACTGCATCATACCTACAGATAGCATTTTGTTACTAAACATAATAAAGAAACAAAAACTTTTCAAAATGCTGTGTCTTTTCCATTTTTCATACCAGACTTATCCTTCTGTATTGCCCTGTCTTCAAAATATCGAAACATGACCTGAAAGCGATCAGAGTCCAGAGAGTGCAGCATCCTAACACAGAAAAAGAAAATTACACTTAACTTAAAACCTCTTAAGACAGACAGTCAAAGAACTAAAACGTATTTACACCAAATGTTGGCATACCTCATGTATTCTAATCTGTAAACAGACAGCAGATATGTGGACATGGCAAAGTCCAGTTTGTTGATGAGAGCAGCCACCTCTGGAGGGGGATCGAGCAGGTTGATGATAGTACTACGCAGGTCATTCAACTCAGCCTGAAATTGAACAATATTACAAACCATGAACTGAGGCTGAAAGGTTTACTGTTCATTTGTGTCTATGCTTGAGTATGAATGTGTTTCCATACTGGGGTAACTGTGTCATTCTTCAGTGCGGAGTTGTACTGCAGCTCAGAGCGTAGAGGTTCTCCACTGGGAAATGTGAGCAGCGGTGATTTGGTCGCTATTTCACAAACTCCTTCATACCATTCTTCTGGCCACAGACCTGAGGGTGTCGGCAAAACCAAATATGGTACATTAGACTATTTTAAAATTAGGTACACATTAAATAACACAAAGCTTTGTACTTTCCATTAAAGTGCTGATGTAAAAATATGTAATTAACCTCTACCTGAGCCCTCCACAGCAAATCCCATGACCACAGAGTAGAGCCAGAAGTCCCTAAAGAGTTTCTGCAGTCGTGGCTTTGCTTCTTTGATTGGTGGCAGCCTCTTAGTCAGCTAAGAGCAGAAGAACAAGAAGAACAGACCTCAGTAATTAATGTGGCTATTGTCCCAAGAGCTTAAAAAGGATAGATCTGCCAGTGTGCCATCTTATCATATCTGTTCCAGGCATGAAGCTTGTTTTTAAAGTTATGCTGAAACTGCATATCTTTATTAGCTATATAACCTACAAGTTGGTATTAGTATTGCATTTTGCCTGCTGAATATTTAGTAGTAAGACTAAATGTGTTCTTTAAAAGCAAGAAAATTAAAAAGACATAAGCAGGAGGGTAAAAATGAGACTGTCAGTTTGTCGCCAACATGACTGAATTAACAGTACTAATTTATGCAAAAATGAAATGATTCATTCTACTGATTCATTCATCTGCTTCAGTGGAGAATTTATGCAAAGATGGGTGTCAAAATATACAAAACACATTTTCAGTTAACTTTCAGATGAAGCCTGATTAATAATCAAAGTACAGAAACCACTGTGATAAAGCTTACCACTGCAATGACTGGAATTAGGACACCAAGGTTTCCAGCACTGCTTGATGCCTGGAGACACAAAGAAATAGAGTAGGACTGAATTTGTTTACAGTGTTGTTCTGGGCATGTTGTTACAGATGAGAGGATAAAATAACCCAGGACACATACCAGGGCAGTGAATTCTATCCCTATGATGTAAGATTTCATATTTGTGGAAGGTTATTATTACAGCTGCATTAATGTTGTATTTTCAGGGACAATAATGCTGTTGTATTGCCAAAGATAAAATAGTGATTACATTACTATTTGTCAGATAAAATGTACTCTAAGTTATTTGTATTAGCAGTTGTTTTAAATTTTTTGTTGTACCTTGAGGGCTGAGCCTTTGTCCGAAGCCCTCTCACTAGCTCTCTTCCCCTCTAATCCCAGTTGAACAAAAAGTTCCAGCAGGTTCACCAGGAGTTCATCCACCATATGTTCAGCCTGGAGATTTGCTGCTATGTTACCCAGAGCATTTATCACAGCCAGAGAACAGTGTCTGAAAAAAAATGATGCAAGACTATTTGAATAACACGGGCATAAAAACCTTGAGTGACCTTTGGCAATGTGTGTAAAAGTGTACTCTTGCATTCTCATATGTAATTATGCTACTTTTAGTAAGGTTGGTCACCTATATCCATGGTCCTTGTAGTCTTTAGTGGAGTAAACCATGGAGCTTGCCTTGACACTGATCTGCTGGAACAAATTCCACACTTCCTGGTAGATATATTGCTGTGGTAAAAGAAAAAGAATCAATAGTCTTTCCAAATAATCTGTTTTTCAATTAACAATACAATAGTATAACGTTTGAACACTTACATTGCCTGTGATGACCATGCAGCCAAGCTGGTCTATGATGAGAACGTCAAGCTGGGAGGGAGGTTGGCAGAACTTCTGCTGTAGGATCTGAAGGATGGGCTCCATTACTCTGGGAGTGTCCCGTAAAGCCACAGCAATATGACCCAAAGCCCTGATGGTGTGGTCTGGGATCAAGTGGGCATCCCTGAGCAGAGGAGCCACACATGTAAATCCTCTCAAAATAACTTATTCCATTTCCACCAAAGTTGATACAAAAAGATACTTGACTTACTTATCATTCTCCTGGTAGATGTAGAGACGGTTAGAAAGACTTGCAAGAAAAGCTTCTACAATGACATTATCCATTGTCAGTCCTGCCTTAAGGCACCTGGAGAGGACCAGAACGGGAGAGATTGGACAGTAAATTCTGTGGTGACATGATTGTAGGTACATTTTCTGTTAAAGTGTGTACATAAGTGAATTTACCTGCAGATGTTATCAATAGAGATGTCCCGCAGCTGTTCATACATGGAGGGCTGGCTCTTCTTGCTTGGGTGGGTGCTGAGGGTTGACTGGGAATGTTCATTTGTCACATGGATTTTTATCTCACCGCCACCTTAAAAAGGCAGAATTTTATTAGAAAACATAGAAATAAATGTCTATTAAACACGTAGTCTGTTGCCTGTTGCGTTGTTACCTGCAGCATACTGGCTGTGGTATTTATACAGCTTCACCAAAACAGGAGAGGGAACCACCAGGAAGTCTCTCAGCGACATAGTGACAGAGTGGGCAACCACGGGAAACCGCTCACACAGACGACCCAAACCCTGGACACACGCACACAGATGTGAATTCGAGATAAAAGCCACTTTTTAAAAAAACAATTACTATGTCTGAATGTCGGCCATAACAGAGTGAAAAATGCTATTTCTCGCCATATCAATCACATATATCAAAATCAATATTGTTATTAAATTCATAATCAAAACATTTGGCTGAATACGTGATTGCAAAACAATATCAAATGCTGCTCTACATTAAATAAATATCAGGTAAAATGTCAAATTTGAACTCCTTATTGTACATGTAGCTGGATGCTGTTGTTTAGAATTACCAAAATTAATGATTCAACAAACTTAAACAGTTAGAGATATAAAGTCAACAAACCAATAAAATAACTTTCCTTTTTCACATTACACATGTTTCCTTGTCATAGCAGGAACAGAATGTTACACAATGCATTGGTTCCTCTGAAACATCCCAGTAAGCCCTGCTTAGTCTACATGTTAGTGGAAGCGGAATGCAGTCTCTTAAAATCACATAAAATAATAGCTGTTTATATTACATCCCTTAAATCACAAAGGAAACATAAATGATATGAGAGGTCTGTCAAATTTGTCACTTTTTAGGCAAAGGTTGTGTGCTTCCTTTTTATGTAATTTTTACTTGTGTTTTCTACATGTTTTTTTTTTTAATCTTGTTACATCTTTTACATCTTTTTGTATCATTTTTGTGCTGTTGCATATTTAACAAATATGGCCTCTCATCTACATTTCACATGATTTTGCAGAGGTCAACCTTTATAAACTCTTGCAAAGAACACTTTTTGTCTTTTGTTGCTATATACAGTATTTTCCTCTGCTAACTGGTGACAGCTCCAAGACTTATTTTGAGTCCCAACCCTAAGTTTGGGAAACACATCATTAAGACAGATCTGTATGTGTGTTTGCTTAATATGACACGTGAGCCAGAAGGCAGTCACCGTAACCTTTCAGTACAGATTCCAACATGTGACTACAACACCATATTGTTGCTACATCTGTTTGTGGACGAATTAACAGTCAAGATGATGTAGTAAGGTGTTTCCCTACTTTAGTCTTTATACTAATCTACCATGATTATCTACGGGCTCTGGCTATATATGAAGTATGCAGATGTGGAGATGTTACCAATGCTAATGTTTCACAATGTCAGGCAAAACAAGGCAACTATTACCTGTAAGCAACAAATGAGAAGGGGCATGTGAGCGATGATGACTTTACTGGATGTCTTCGACTGCAACTTCTCCGACAGCTTGGTGCAAAGGTTTTCAGCTCCTGGTGGAGAAAGACAAAAGAAGTGATAAAAAAAATGAAGAGTACATAACTTTCAGTCAAGTAAAGACACATAAATCAAAGTCGTACCCTGCTCCTCAGTCACTGCCCACACCATGAGGTCCACACAGGCAGCGTTGGCCTGACAGCGCAGTTTGAGTGGGCTCAGTTCGCTCTGCAGGTACTCAACGTCATGTAGGATCCTCTGTAGCTCAGACTGGCTGCTGCTGAACTGCTCCAGGACAAAGTCATGAATCTCCTTTACAAAGTCAGTCTGAAGGTCTGATGAGCACAGAAATTACAGTTACTAATAATGCAAATATTGGGAAGAAGTGGTTAATAAAAAGAAGTAGAGGAGAAAAAGACTTGCCTTTTAAGTTATAAAGGGTGTCTCTGAGCATTTTAAATATGGCTACATATAGAGGATCACTGAATGTCTTGTAGTACAGATGGATAGAAGGGTTCAGCTGAAAAAAAAAAATAACAGAAAAGTTAAGAAAAGATGAAGTGTCTACAAAAACCATAGAAGTATCTGAGTGATCACCAATCATACCTCAAGTAGTTCTGTCAAAGTGTCATCGAGTGATTTTAAAAATGATTCAGAAACAAGCTGCTCAACCTGAGAAAACAAAGACATCAAATTTCACTTATTGTCCTCCATAACTATATTATGTGATCTGCCTTTTTCACAAATTATCTGTAGTACAGTTGTGGTTGCTGACCATATGCAGGAGCTGTCTGAGCATATCAAGTGGGACATGAAACTCCCCAGCGCTGCTTCCAGTGAAAAGAGGGGAAACAGAGAAACTGGAGCTGATGGTAGAGAAGTAGTAATCAGGGTCCACTGCACTGCCATCAGGGAGGTATGAGCCTGAGGAGGAAAGGTTTAAGGTTTAACAAGTTTTAAAGCAGTTAAGCTTAACAACATCTTTAAAGTCACGTACCTTCAAAGTACTGTGCAGAGGGATCAGTTGGTGAGCTAGGAGTAAGACCTGTTCTCTCTGGACTGGCCTAGAAAAGTTCAGAAAACAGGTGCTTATGATAATATATTGCCTTTTATTTGATCTCCATCTCCAAGATCTCCATCTTGTAAATTATTAATACCTGCTGTGACACACTGGTCAAGGAGGACCCTTTACGTTTTAGTGTGTCTCCCTGACACACAGTTAGCAAAGAGCTTGGAAGGATTGAACGGAAGTCATTGAAGGACCGCCGATGTGCAGCATCACTGTCATCACCAGCAGACAGCAAAGGAGCAACAGGTCGAGGAAACAGTTTGGATAATAAAGGCTCGTCAGTGTTACTGTACCGGCCAAAAGCACGAGCCACACCAAGCAGGGTCGGTACAGTGTACCTACACAGGTATTCTGCAAGACAAAAGACAAAGAAGGTTGTGTTTTAATTACAATACAAAAATGAAGCATGCAGATGAAGCAAATGTGTTACTTTGATACCTTTATCATGAGCTTCAGGATTCTTGCAGATATCTTGCAGCACCTGCATGATTTCCATGACTGCTTCCAGGATCTAATGAAGACAAAATCATCACAATTCAATCACCCATTTTAGCAAGATCCAGCTGAACTTGATCACCTCAGTGCAAACACATACCTGTCCTCGTAAAGTCTCATCACTTTGTGCAACATCTGACAGTAGTGTTACAAGACAAAAGGTGAAGTTCTCCGCAACAGGAAGAGTCTCTGTGAGACAAGAGGATAAAGAACACAAATACAACACTCTGCATTACGAGAATTAAATGTGGCATTCCTAAGATGATAAAGTTTTCACAAGTGTAACTTTACCCTGTCCTTTTCGTTGGGAGCTTTCCTCAATCCACTGAACTTTAGGAAGGCCTTTAAGCAGCCCAAGAAGGTAAGGAACAATGGCATCTTTGTGCTGCAGCAGAGGAATTTAAAAGTATATACAGTAAGTATTAGGAAATGTGGGTTGTAGGTTACCCCTGCTGTTACAACACACTGTAGTTTCACACTGCAAAACACTATGTAAGGAGGTACAATCCTCACCTGAAGATTTGATTCAACTAGAAAGATACCAAGTGCAATGACAGCATCTCTCCTTCTTTCATCCAGTTGGAAGACTCCTCTGAAATCCACAGGGCACATGCATTGTAACTTCTGGACCTGCAGAAAGACAGCACATGGATCACTGCTGACAGTATTTTTCTAAAGCAGCCATTACCAGGCACAATATTCATATCCAGTTCCATCAGAGATAGTGATTTTTTCTGCCTAAACGTGTTTTAGGAATCAAGCCAAAAGCCCTTCCACTGGAATTGATTGACCTAATACTAAAGGGCCAGGCTTAACCTCAGAGAGGGATTAATATCCAGCTACACAGAGAGCGAGTGAACCGTGACGAGATATAGAGGATCTTGGAATCACATTTGGAATTAAGGTTGGAAGTAAAAGAAAAGAACAAATTTGTTAAATCTGCCAGTGCAAAACCCATTCTTACTACTCTTATCACTACATATGATAATGCTGCACAATTAAGGGAAATTATCATGAAAAATGCACAGATTATCTGATAATTGTAATTTACAACGTTTGTGTTTTTCAGCTCCAACAAACTTGAACTAGTATAATAAAATGCAAAAACAAAAAAAGTAGTTATCTTGCATTTTCTACAATATTTCCACACACGCCAGGGCTTTAAACTCAACCTTATTCAATTATATAATACATAAAAATAAAAATGTTTTCCTTTGGTTGTACACTAAAGCTTTGCCTGCTCTGCTTCAAATAAATGCAATAAAGACCTAATGTTGGAGCATAACCAATAAAACGTTTTACACAAATTAAATTTCTAAACAATTAAACAGACCATTATGTTTTAAATTGCACTAAAGGTTAAGAACACACACTGAAGGGGAAGTCACTGTACAAACACTGAAGCCTGTGTGATGCAACACTGGTTTATAGTTGTTCCTTCAAACCTCAGTTATAAACCACATATTCACACTCAACACATTTCAAAAGGCCATGTATATTGTGGTGAACAATACCAGAATCAAACCAGATTATAAACCAGTTTGGTCACAAATCATACAAACACTACAATCGCACACACAAACTGTTCCTCCTACACAGTAACAGCGCTTTGTGTTATTGCGACCACACTTCTTTCATCGTAAGATATACTTCCTGTCTCAGTGAAACATTTCCCTCTTTTGAATCTCACTGTTTGACTTTGAGAACCAATTTTCAATAGCTGTTTATACACAATAGTGAAATGGAGTTTTAGGCTAAATCCAATGTATTACCAGTTAGTAGCTTCTTATCAAGTGTTTGGCAACATTAAACCTCATTCGTGCATTTGTTTGAAATCTGTTATTACAGGGATAGCATTCATTATCTCTGATGAGACCTGTTTAATACTTGTGCTTACCTGCTTAATGCTACCATGAGTTATTTAAATTGGACATTCTCATTATAATAAATTATTTACCAAACACTAGTGATTGCTGCTGTCTGCCACATTAACACATGACTGTCACCTAGTTACAAACACACATGTTGATAAAATACATATCACCTCTGTCAGATATTGAACAATCTCAGCTGATATATTAGAATGTATTTGTACTGCAAAGGGGATGCGTAAATCTTATGATGACACATGATTGTTTCAGAATTATACATACAAATGTAATAAACCCTACAGGTATACGGGGTTCTGTAAGAACTGACAAGAAACAACATGTAGAGTATGCATTAACTGGCAGTCTTTTCAGTGCTAAATATGTATGATAGTTACAGATACAAGAAGCTGCAGGGAACATAAATTCGACTGGTTATTGATGTAAAAAAACTGGCATGTTAATGTGCGAGAATGTGGGGGCTTTTTAGAGGAAGTCTGGCTTTAACGTTAGCCTGGGATTAGTTACATGGTAATAACAGCTAGCGTTAGCCGACACTAGCTACTACAGAAGTCTGTTAGGAAGGAACCCACTGTCGACTTTAAATACCTAAATAAAACGGTACAGTATATCCTGGGATACTGAAAGACATATATGATGTGTTTCAGGCTTAAGATTTAGAGAACATCAGTAGATAGGCGAAGTTAAAGACGGGCCTAAGTGTCAAAGACTCTTGACAGGTATTAGCTTGCAACTGTCGCTAGCTTTAACATTACCTTTTCTATCGGTGCCTGCCGATGAGCTGCCAACGACCGAGCCAAAGACAAGACTGTATTAAAATAAAATCCTCTGCTCCCCCCTCCATTTACAGACATTTTGAAGATGCTTAAATCCCTCTAAACAAACACAAGCATCTTCTTTCATTTGCCCGAAGACAACTGACAACTACGGCAAGCGCAAGGTCCAAACAGTGGAAAGCAAGGTCACAAGGCAAAATGCGAGGAAGCAAAAACCCGCCTATTATGATAATACGTGATTTAATACACCCTATTTTGTAATAGGTTGCATATTTTAAATAACTAGAATAAGGTAAATGTATATGCTATGTATGCATCCAGTCTTTGACTTTAAGAATGTGAATCTATATTGGACTATTACCTATGCTAGATCTTATGTCTTTTTTGAACATAACAGAGGTAAATAGCCAGCTCTGACTCTGTAGGGTTTAATTATGTTCCTATAAATTAGGCTTTTTTTTTAAATCATGACTTTAGAAATGTGCTTTTGCCACATTGTCTTTGGCACTTGTCAAAATGTTTGTAAAGAGGATACCTTTGTTTGAAATATTTCAGTGTTTAAATTATAATGTAGGAGGGTTTATTAAAATGCTGGTTGTGATCCTACTTGTTTTAGTGTAATGTATTACTTTACATATAGTAAAAAGAGTAAATATAATGCTATATTGGTAATTTCCAATCAGAGACAAAACAGGTCAGCTGGGCACGCAAAGTGTAACATTTATTTGCTCAAACTGTTTTACATCAGTAGTCTAAATGTAGCCTAGATAAATAATACATTTCTCTAGTTGTGATTTTTCTTACAATGTAAAATAAATAATAAAATATTAATGTCAGTGATAAAATTTAATTGTTAAAT
>JAPTGW010000005.1:36778923-36790430 GCA_029814545.1 Apogonichthyoides opercularis
AGAGAGACGCTGACTTAATTTGATGACTAGGACCTGAAATGGCACATGCAGTCACTGTGGGATGTGAATATGCAGTAAAACCTCTCCAGGCTGTAAAGTGTATCCAAATCTTGTCATGGGACATACACAAATGAAGACGCATATATGCATTCACACTGTGTGTTATATAATAATATTTGCATTAATATACGTTAACCATTAAGCCAGAGGCCGACATAAGATAAGAGGACTTCAGTGATATTGCTGAATCTTCTGCTTACCTGCGTCTCCAGTTCTTTATTCTCATTGGTCAGCTGTTCAAGAGACAGAGCTGTCCTCTGTGACTTTTCAGTAGCCTAAAGACACAAAAGACCAAATTAAGTACTTTTACCTTCATATAGTTCAGTTCTGTGAAATGACACATGACCATAAAGTAAATGCAGATAAATATAAAATTACATTTTGCCAAGGCACATAACATCAAAATCACTAACGGAGTCCAAGTGGACAACATTAGCATGAAAAAACAATGTTCTATTAATAAACTGAAAAGGTCAGAGGTCACTATAAATCTGAGCTAAAAAAGGAGAAGCAGCTGAACAAGCCTCAGGATTCATCAGCTATTTCACTTTTACAACCTTTTGTAATGAGCTCCATGAAGCGAGAGCAGCAGTATAAAAGCTCTGGCTTTAGGGGAGGGAACAAAATATGACCCAGGTCCTTTAAGAAAAGCAGCAGAGAGGGGAGACTCTGCACTGGAAGCTTTACAGTTTAACAACTTTAAGACTATACCAAACAGCAGTGAATGCATTAAGTCTGTTTTTCCAGTTGTTTAATGTGCCTGCTGAACAGGGATGGTGTGTGCAGGAAATCAAACTAGTACAATAGAATGAGTACAATATAATGAGAGCGTTTGGTACATATCAAATGAGCAGACACAACATAGTCTTGTGGTTTATCTTGCATATCTTTCAATACTACTCATCAGAAAGAATGATTTCCCAAAACATTTGGTAGAAACAGCTACAGATGATAGACTGTAAAGCTTGTAAAAAAATAAAAATAAAAAAGGAAGACTGGTTGTCCACATGGGCTTCTTAAATCCAAATGGGAGTGAGTAATGCGTGCATGTGTGTGTTAGTAATGTTTTAACAACATTGTATTAGCCGAAGGCAAGTGTTTGCTTCAGAGTGGGACAGCTTCAGTAAGTCTGCACGAAAACTGCTGGAAAGGGAATGAACGGCTACTAGATGGTTTAGTTGTGGCATTTTTTTAATTTAAATATTTTATCAGAATAAAAATAATAATGCCTTAAATTGGATTCATTCAGACTGAGCTATGACACTGAATCATGCAAATGTTTTACACACGCTGACTTTTCCATTCTATCCAAAGACAGCACAATGGGAGATGATTAGCTCCCAAGCTCTGTTGTGTGCAGCGTGAGCACAGCAATAAACAGAGAGTTATATCATTTTATGATGTGTTGCAGAATAATCATCTCTTGTAGATTAGTTTATTACAGTGAAAACTGTTCACTGACACCACATGTAAACCCACCTGTGCCAGCTGGGCCCTCAGCTCAGTCTCTCTGCTCTGGCTGCCCTCTTTCAGGGTTTGGTAGTCTTTCTTCGACTGCTCTGCGCTGTGCTCTAGTTCTGACAAAAAACATGAAGACAACATTATTTAACACAGAAAAAAATATAACATCACACACTGTAACCAGGGTAAACCAGCAGAGATACAAGTGATGTTTACCTTGCATTTTCTTTGCTGTTTTCTTGCTGTCCTCCTCCGCTATCTCCAGCTTTTCTCTCTGAAATGGACAAACATTAGCTTTACTATGAGCTAATCACTTACACAGCAACATTCTTTTACCTTGAGCTAACAGGGGATTAATGACTGGATCCAGAAAACATGTGAGGCTCAAGTATTATATGCTCTTCTTAATGAGGCCATTTTTACAGTGCCCATAAGCAAAACATTACCGATTTAAATACAGGTAAGGCCATGTCAGTACACACTTTATTCCAAAAAAGTGCTTGTAATGTCATGTCTCTGGTCATGTCTCAGTTTGTGCATCCTCCATTCCTGTCCTCAAGTCTTTTCATTGTGTCTTTGTCACTCCCACCCAGGATGTGAATATAAGAGGTGAGGGAGAAGGAGCTCTGGGACTTCTGACTCATCATTTTAAAGTTATGACAATTATATTAGATGTGCAGCTGCATCTTCTATCCATTAAAATAGGCTGCTGCGGTAGTTTATGATCTCTGTCAGCAAATCAGTGTTTAATTCAACACTGTGGCGTAGTGTCACAAGAATGCAGAGATGTATTTAGTTAGTCTAAAAACGTTTGATTACGCATTTGATCATTTTAACAAAACTAATGCTACTCCTGCTTCTGCCATGGTTTGCATTACGTTAACGGCAAAGGGGAAAACAAACATTCACACCACCTCCTCCTACATTTTAGGAATTGAAACTTTGTGACCATCTTTCAAGATGGAGCACTGAGATCAATTTCCAGGTCACAGGCAGTAGGACAAAGAAGACAAGGTGGCACGAAATGGTGAAATGAGAAGAGCCCGTACAGACTAATACTGTGATTCCAAACTGATGCAGGACTCAGGGAATATCCGAGGGGCAAGTGGAAGTCTGGCAGCATTGAAGAGAGCTTATGGTGAGTGCCGATAGAGTGGAAGTGTTAACAGGGTTTGTGCCTGTAATTGGCCAGTTACAGTACCAGAAACAATAAAGGATGAAAGAAATGGATTATCAGAATTATCTTCTGCCAAGTGCTTTATATTCAGTCAAAGTACTGCCTCAGGGGCCCACTGGTTCACATAAACCCACATCTGTCCATTCATAAAGAAACTGGAATCAAATCACCAGGCACAAAGAGGGATGGATTCTGATAGAAGGTTCTGTTTTGGATTTATTACCAGTTAGGAAAATACTCAGATATCTCCTTTCATGCTGGTAAAATTAGCAAAGATCAGCAGAGAAAACATTTGGATGGTAGCCTCTCATTTGTAGGAGTACTCTGTTTTTACATTGTTTTTGTTAAAATGCCAAATATCACTGGTGGCAAACTGGTGGCAGAGGGCTATGGCTGAAAATAAACAGTTTTTGTGCATGAAGTATCATTATGTAGCATCACATGTTACCTGCCAGTGACTGTATCTTCTCCAGTAATGATTGCAACACTAAGATAATAAAAGTTGTGAAATAGAATAGAATTAAGAGGCACCACAGTCTTGTTTCCTACTAACTGACAGCCTCTGCAAAAAGATAAATATTGATAATATCATCAAAAATAAGAGGCATTGTTAGTTTAAAAAAAAAAAAACAGAACTGTACACAATAATGTGACACAAGAACCTCAAATTCAGCCTCAAGTGATACCAATCACATAACCTGATGTCTTAAACTGCCAAACCTGAACTAATTTTCTTATATTTGAATTTTAATGTAAAACTCACCAAAACATTTATGCACGAGACAACATTAAAGAAGTTGACTTGAAGCCAGTGTATTAAAACAGCAGCACTATCATGTTTCTCAAGGTCATTTAATTGTCTCTCCCTTTCTCCCATGTTTACTTGAGATGTGTCTGTACTCATTTTGGCCTTAATTATATGTTTGTGTGCATTTAAGCTCACCACACTGGTTAAGTGCTGTTCCAGAGTGCTAGTATCTTGCTGTACAGACTGAAGCTCCTTCTGTTTGCTCTCCAGGTCAACACTCAGCTCACTGATCTGATATAAACACAATATAGAATATGTACATTGGAGCAGAACCATAAATTATGCATCATTACAGTAGCTTAAACAAACCACACAGGACACAGGCCTCCATATTTGCATTACAACCAAAAGGAGGGCAGTAAATAAATGTACATTTTTCCAGTTTTATGACATGTAATAAATCATATGATGGTAACACTGATGGATAACATTTACGAGTACATGGTATTATGTAGGTATGGCTCAGGCCTGACTCAACAAAACAATAGTGCTGGGTATACACTCCCAGTTCCCACAAACCTTTTTCTCTTGAGACTGTGCCTGCACCTTGAGACTGCTGATCTGTTGCTGGGACAGAGACACAGCATCCTCCTTCTGCTGAAACGCTCTGAGCCTGAGTTGGAGATCTGCCACCTCCCTCTCCAGCTCCATGATCCTGGAGCGCTCAGATACTGTAGCCACCTGCACAAAAATATGCAGAAAAGACGGCATTATGGTAAAGAAAGGAGATACATGCTGGTAGAGGAGAAGTTTGGCAGAAGCAGTAGACCCTGGTAGTACATGTGAAGTCAGAATTGTGGCAGGTTTCCATCAGAGATATTTTGTGATTTACAGAATAGATCACAAAACATCAATCACATAAATTGTCTTTTATATTTCTGTTTTTCGTCATACTGTTGTATGTTTCTACTGGTGAACTTGAGGCTAAATATTTCTGCCTATATATTGTATTCCTCTATAGCCATCAGCCCTTCTCCACAATGGTTGTGTAGTCATGCCTCCTAATGCATTTCTAGTGCAAGAGTCCAGAGTACATTAAGCCAAAGCTAACAGCTTGTGTCAGAAATGGAGGGAATCTCATAATACTGTGACAGAGACTTCGACAGACTCCCACTTATTGATCTAACTAGACTCTTTCACTGTGTACAGGAGCAAGTGATAATACCAGTGTGAGTCTACACCTTTAACATTTCAGTATACAGTACAGTTTATAATTGTAGATAGAACCTTCTTTTTTTTATCAAACTGAGTGGTAGAACAAGAACACTGAGTACTGCTGAGTGAAAGCTCAATGACGTCCTCAGTTTCTTGGCAAGCATTTTCTGATGCAATCCAATGCAAACTAATATCACAACATAAATCTTTAAAATATGCACCACTCTGTTGTTATCTAAACATTGTGCATATTAACTACGGTCTAGTACCTACATAGGATAAAACAAAACACTACAATTGATATCCCAGAGGGAATTTTTCCAAATTGACAGGAGGTGCAGCAAAGGATCTGGTCTGAGGAGGGATTATAATTATTCGTGCAAACATGCATAATACAAACCTGGTCGATTAAGAAAAGTTTACGACTGTGTAAAAATGTATCATCAATCTGATAAATAGTGTAATATATGTCCATGGTGATTCTTCTCTGTATGATTACTAAAACTATGGGAGGTGGGGAAGTGCATGATCTCTCGTTCCTACTGTGGGACTGGGACTGCCAGTATTACCCTAGTGTCCTCTAAATCCCTCTGGAGTTTTTCAGCTTTGGTCTTTTCAAAGAGCAGGCTCTGCTCAAGCTCCTTTATGTGGGCATGCTCCAGCCTGGTCTGCGTCTGTTAGTAAAAGAGAGCAGCAAGAGAAGGAGAACAAACACCAATGCAACACTTACATGCCAGGTTTGCACCACAGACAAAAAGAGGACAAGACTTTAAAGAGAAAGGCCAGAAAGTCAGAAAGCATCAAATGTTTACAGCATTTCAATTTTAGAAATTAAGTTGTAAACTACACAAAATTCATGAAGGTCTGGTCAAATAGCAAACCTAAGTTAGTTAATACCCTGTCTGCACTGAGGAATTCAGGAACTAATTACTTTGATACTCCTATTCTGGTTCCTAGATTCCTCAGATACTTTGTCTCACAGAAACTTACAAACAACACTGTGTGTTTGCTTGCATGCCAGAAACCAAATAAGGCGCTAATTTTACTTCAAGAATGAAGAAAATGCAGACAAAAAATGAAGGCATGTAAGAAGACTAAAGTCTTCACGGCAAACATAAAGCACTTTCAAGGACAACAGACGTGATGGAAAGATGAACAAAGAATGGTAGTGGGGAGGAAACTCTGAGAGGGATGCTCAAGTGGATTAAACACACATGAATAAATAAATGAGCTGGGAGGAAACACTTGTCTCAACAAGAAAATAAATAAATAAACAAGCAATTCAAAGAGTGTAGGAAGAAGAAAAACCTCAAACAGAATGACTGATTAAGGAAGAAAAATGTGAAAATGCAATGCAGTAATGAAAACGCATGGCTACTTTATTTAGTATTTTAAAGTCACTTCACAGGGGACTGTAAAAATAACTGAAGAGAATCAATTAAAGACATTAAACTAATGCAATTCAATGTGTTTTGACTAATTTAAGTTTCAATAATACAAACTAAGTGGGTCTGGTAATGCACTATAAGTTCACGATACTTTGACCTGTGAATAATTCACAGTATTTCACTAAAAAGCATAAGTGAGTGACAGATAGAGTGAGTGAGGATATATGTTTAATTAAATGTCAGATTACATAACCACAAGTTACCTCCAGGTCTCCTTTGGTGATGCATGCTTCTTCTACACGAAACTGAAGATCCTCGACTTTTCTGTCAAAAACATGAAAAAACAAAAATTGTCCTCCTGAACAGATGTGAACATCCTGGACATCTTGTGGACGCCACCTGGAGTCAGGTTACCCCACCTACCCCCACTCTTACCACATGAATACCAAATAATGAACATGCTCCTATAATTATAATTCCAAGTTCCCCCACCAGTTATTAGAACTGAAGAAGTCTCTTGAATGAGAGACAAAATGCTTTCAAAAGAGCAAAACCAGTCCAGTTGAACCTAAAAGAACTACCAAAAAGTACATGAAATGAGAGTCTCTGTAATGTAAGGTAAAACAAAATTTCAGCCACAGTGCCTTGGGGAGGTCTTGCAAAAACTCACACCTACAACAGCATCACAATCACAATTAACAGTGAACAGTGCATATTTCTCCAATGCATACAAAATGTCAGTGAAATATATTTGACACATTAAAATAACAGCCAATTATTGTTCTACTTTATTTGTTTCAAATACTAGAGAGGATTCACAAGTTTGATCAACTTAAGTTAGTGAAAAGAAAACCATAAGTGCTAACTGGTACGCTGTATATACTTAAGTGAACATTTCTAAAGAACTGAAACTGAAAACTGGACTACAAAAACACAGAAACACACACACACACACACACACAAACAAACAAAAAAAACACACAGTCCACTACAGTGTCAACAACACCCAAAGGTTGAGATGTAAATAGATGTTCAATCTGGGGTGAACTGAGGCTGTCTGTTGCTCCAAATGAGAAGCTGTCATCCCAATGTTTTCCCTGTTAATCTTTGTGAAAAAAGTTAGAGACAGTGGAAATATCAAAGGATTTTCCTGACAGGAAACCAGATCGTAAATACAACTTCTATTCATGCTTCTTTGTACTTGGTGATATTTTTCCAATGTCTTTATGGATGAACAGATGCAGGTTATTGTGAACCCAAGGCAGTACTTTCGTACTATAAACTATTTGGCAAAAGATGATCTGCAGTTTTCCATTTGCTTGTCCATTACAGTATCTGAACATTCACAGGCATAAGCCCACTTAACACACTCTCTGACTTGTCAGAGTCTGTCATGAGCACCTTCCTCTCAATGTTACCAGATTTGCACTGCCCCCCTGACGTACCCCAAACGCCCCCTGGGGGCCAGTACCACCTCAGTTGAGAATCACTACATTAGACAATGCCCTGTCATTTTTCTCCTGATCTGATGTTTTTGTGTTGCTTTGTTAATCTGACTGATCTGTAGTAAGTGCAGTAAATTCAGATCCCCCACCTCTTCTCCTCCTCCAGCTGGTTGAGCAGCTCCACTTTGTCCCGATCTGCTGCTTCCACCAGAGAACGTAACTGATCCAGCTTTGCCTCCATCTCTATGGCATACTAACCACAATAGTGCAAAATAAAGTTAATTCATGATGTTACTCAACACTTCTGGTCTCATGACAAATGCAAATCAAATATTTACATATCTCATGATTGAGTTGTGTTGGAAAAACATAAAACAACAACGGTAAAAAGGAGAAGTGACAACTAATGTATATCCAAATAGTTTTAATATGAAACAATACTTTTTAAATAAAAACTGGATCATTTACTCCCGTCTTGATTTAATAATCCATGATCTTGTCTGATCCGACTATGTAAATGTAACTAACCTGGTCCCGGCCTTTCCTCAGCAGTACCAGCTCCTGTTGCACCTCTCCTGCGTGACTTGTAGCCTTTGCAACCTCGCATCGCTCCAGGTCTCTTTCTGCTAGCAGTTGCTCAATGTGCTGCTGTTTCTCCTTCAGAGCTTCTTGTAATGCTGTTGTGCCAGAAATCTTACGAGCGTACCGGGCTGATGTCTCTGTCAGCTGGAAAAAAATATGCAGAGATATTGTGTTTTCAGCCTGTATATATTTTGTCTGATACTCTTTTACAAATACACTAATGATGAATGGTTGAAACTGTGTCAGAGCAGAGGGGGTCTTACCAGTCCTGCTCGACTGGGTTTTCCACTGATTGAGGAGGTGGCAGAGCTGAGTGAGCTGATGGAAGAGGCACTGGGGCTCCTCTTGATAGTGGACCTCCTTCGTGAGCTCTTGGTCTTAGTAGGCGTGGTGCAGGGGAAGCCAATACGTGTCACCTTGTGGACCGGAGCAAACAGACCATACCTTGGCAAGCACTGAAAGTACCTGAACAGAAAACAGTGTGAGTTACAACCATCATGCAGTGAACTACTGACAGTTGTTGAAAATTATTGGGCTGAGTTCAAACAGATGGGACATTTTGGTCTTAGTGAGGTAAAAATCTATATCAGACTTGAGTTTTACCTGGTCCCTGCTACAGCTCCATCATTCTTGCCAAGCGGTTCATCTAATTCCACTCCACACCATTCCCCTTTGGCAAAGTCTGTCTCCCCTAGAAACCTTACTACACCTGCCTTGGTCCCACCAACCTTGAAAATTAAAAACACAAAAATCCATCCTTAGTTTGTTTTCAAAGCTCAAATGGAATGGTTTTTGCTTTCAAAAACATTTCATTACAATAGATCAGTGATCAGTGTTTTAATTTGACGTATTATCACCTACAAATGTACATGATCCCAGCAGCACACATCTAATTCACATAAATATCAGCTATTAACAGCTTTGGTGCAGTGTTATTTTGACATCTGTGATTCATGTCTGAAATGCGGTCTCTCTGTGTTTTATTCTGAAAGACTATGACAAAGCCTTTCCCTCTGTGTATTCTCCTATCACAAATTATTTCCTTGAATGCAGTGGTTTGTTAACAGTGTTAAATCAGGAGTTGCATTTCATTTGTATGAAATTCTATTCCGTCCTTGCAGGTTGTGCACCTCACAATGAGAATGGCTTAAAAGAACACCCCAACACTTGATTTTAAGTTCTGTTGCTTTTACGTGAACCTCTGTAAAATCTGAAGTGAATAACTACCAAGCACTTTTTGTTTGTAGTCCCTTCACCTGCTTGTAGGCCTAAACTTATGTCAGGTTTTCTGTTTTTCTTACCAGCACACGGTCTACGAGCCTCAACTCCCGTCTGTTCTTCTTAATGGAGTCTGGATCTGACAGGTTTGACACCGACTCACTGGACGTAAGCATTCGATTAATTGCGCTGTTTGTCTTGATGCCAATGCCCTGAGCTGAAAAAAAGATAACGGTAACAAAAGAAGTCAAGATTGTGCAAATACTGAACACATTACTCTATTCATGTAATCATGAGTGACTTTACTGCACTAAAGAACATAATTATCCATATATCGTTTATTTCTATTGTTGAGCTCTTGGATGTTACCAGTTGAGGTAGTGCCAGGAGGTCCGGACTCATTTGTTGCAGTCCCCACTTGTGCTGGACTGGGCTGCCCCCCGTTGGCTTCCTTCTCTGGGAGTGCAGTCTTGGATAGCTTTGAAGGCCGCGTGAATATGCCCCGTCCATCCTCACACTTAAAATATGGAACCCCTGCTACAGACCCATCATTTTTGCCAATGGGCTCATCCAGCTCAATACCAGCCCACTGACCGGGGGCAAACTGTGTACCCCCTATAAATCGCACATAGCCAGGTTTGTTACCATTCACCCAGACCCTCTCTCCAATCTGGAAGTCTGCACTTCCATCCTGGGTCGAGGACGTGACACCACCAGGGGTCTTGTCAGGAGGAACTGGCTTTGGGACACCTGCAATCAACATTGTGTTTTATTAACCCTAGCATTAAGAGACAGAGATCTGCCACTATACCAAAATAATATATAGACAAACCTGATCATTTGTATCTTATTGCAAAAATATAGCTTTAATTGTACACTTCAAATGTCTATTATTATCCATTGTCTTTTCTGTTCAAAGCTATCTGTAAAGGACAGATTATCAAGGTTAATTTTTATATATTATATTTCTCACTGGAGGATGGAGACGTCCTTGTTGGCACCCCAGATGGACGGGCTATTTTAGTGGGGGGTTTGAGCCCACTGGCCTTGCCTGTTGTACTCATGGCTCCTTCTTTGTCCCTGGGTGAGGGTCTGTGAGGTGTCTGGCCTGATGAGGGTGGGGGACTAGGCCTTCCCCACTACCCCACACAGTCCCAATATGATGGGAGGAAGCTGTAAAAACAACCAAACTGTACTGTAAATTAACCTTGAAAATACAAAAAAAAAAATATGGTTATTCTATAGAAATGTTAAAGGTTTAAGTTTACAATCATAGTAAGTAAGATTGTAGCCAAGATGAAATCATACACAAGCAAACAGTTTTTTGGCCAGTTTTTTGACATTATAAATCATGTTATAAATGATTCACGTTACATTTTACAGCATACTTGCAGATTGAAAAGAGGTGAATACAGGTAACACACCGCAAATAATACATCATGTATTTCATATGTTTGGATTGGTTGATTCGGATGACTATGACTGGATTAGAGGCTGCAGAGTCACATTATTATCATATTCGTTCTTATTTATTTGGTCATTCACTGAGCCACCGAGCCCTGTATGGACATATCTAACCTATATTCATCTCGTGTTGACTGTGACTCAAGTCACCCAGACACTTCAGCTCTGGCAGTTTGATAACCAGCTCCTTACTAATACTATGTCTGATAAGTGTCCCTGACAAGTCACTGAACCCCAAGGAAGAAAAGTGTTGTAGAAAAGCAGTCCATTTAGCAGATCTTCATTCATCTATTCATTTATTTCATTTAGTTTATGAGTTAATTCAATCAGTAAACAATGGTAGACGACTGCTGCTGCAGCTTCATGTTTCATAACAATTGTACAAAAATTCAAACCACTAATATGTGTTTTAAGATACTTTCTTAAGTCCCAAACAGAGCCCGACCAATATGAGATTTTTGGGGCCAATGCCGATACCGATATTGGGAGCTAAAAAAAAAAGCCAATATCCGATATATTGGCTGATAACCATATTACTACCAGGAAATATTCAAAAACTATTCATAGAAAGGTAAGGGAGTTATGAATTAAGAGGATAGCATAATTTAAAAACTTTAAAAGTGAGAAAGACAATAAGAAGTTTTTGTGTTTGAATTTGTGGAGTAAAAGTATGGAGCAGATTGAAGGTGGAGCTCAAAGAATGTCCAAAAATCAGCCAATTTAAAAAGAGGTTTAAAGAGATGGCCTAT
>JAPTGW010000005.1:37530106-37540892 GCA_029814545.1 Apogonichthyoides opercularis
TGTGATGTGTTTAAGATGATGTTCTCTGGGGCGGAGTCAACCTGTCAGATTTGACAGGTCGACCCCGCCCCTTTTTTTGTCACTACAAGAACATAGACACTATGAACTTGATTGGATTGATATGAACATGTTCTTTTTGATTTCACTACAGACACTGTTTTAGCTCAGTATTTTAGTGTCATTGCTCTGTGTCTTCATTTACTGTCAGCTTTTAAGTGAACTTCTCTGTTTTTGTCCCAGTATGACCCACGTTTTGGTGATGCTTTCTGGAACAGTGGCAAGTACAACATGGTCAGTTACCTGCTCAGGATGATGACCAGCTGGGCCATAGTGGTCAATGTGTGGTACCTCCCACCCATGACCCTGCAGGTATAACCAAAAACTCTCTGAAAAATAACAGGAACAGCAAATACATTATATAAGATATTTTGGTTCATTAATTCTCACAGGTGACAGTTGTTCTGTGGCAGAATATTAGAATAAAATAGCCTTTATTGTCATTGTGTGTACAATGAAATTACGAGTGCAACTCCAGTAAATGCAGCAATACTAATAAAACACCAGTACTATAGAAAATAAGAAGAGAGTGAATATGAAATTACAAAACTAAAATAAGATAAGAACATAGAATCTACCGGTAAATGTTTACAATTTTACAAAGTAGCTTAAGAATAGAGCTTAGTAAAATAAAAATAAAACTAGGCAAAATATGAATCGATGCATTTTGCAGTATTAACAGTATGTGACAGTATGTATATTTCTGAACAATATTAACGGTGTCATTATCTATGAATTACAGTATTTATTTTTGATAAATAGACATCTCACACAGGAGTTCACCCATTTTCAACAGGAATTATACATTTCAGCGATTTCATGAAAATATATGTGATTGTATGGAAGTTTGAAGGACAAAGAATCTGGTTCGTTTTAAGGTCTGCCTGAAGTTGTAAAAGAACCAGAACCTGATATTTGTGAGATGTGAATGTAGTTCAATCAGATGTTCTGCCATCAGCTGACTGAAGGTGTCATATGATCAACCATATTAACCATCAGCTGTGACTTTGTCAGCTTGTGACCCAATATCAACGTATTACCCTACACATTTTTTTTGTTATGTATATTTGTCACTAAAACTCAAAGTGAAACTTGTGACATGTGAAATCAGCAGCTCATAGAGAAATACCACCACCACCAAGGGTTCCTATCTTTTCTCAGCTCATATCTTTCTTTCAGCTCCTATATGCTGCCCTAAATTCAATTTGTTTGATATTAACTCATTTGTACAAATTGCAGATTAATGACGCAGACTATTTATCAGTGAAAAAGACCAAATCAAAACAGAGCTTAACATAGTCATTTAATGAGCTTAGATCCATTAGATGAGTGCTAGTATGAGTTCATATTTATGGTATTCTTACTCTCTATATTCAAGATAAATGCTATAAATGTGATGGAATATGTTGTTTGAGTTACATATTTGTTCTAGAGTGGATAAAATTTCAATTATTGTTGACTACAATTCCTTGTTTCAGTAGTGATGAGAAAAGGCAACTGTCTGATGTATGTTTTATCAGTAAGTTAAGAACTTACCCATAGACACATTGCTCTCAATGTCTCTCCTGGACCAGGACGGGGAGGACGCTGCTCATTTTGCCAGCAGAGTGAAATCAGCCATCGCTGATCAGGGGGGGCTGCTTGACCTCGATTGGTAAGAAAGAGCCTTTGCTTGACGCCCATTTTCAATCACTTTACTTATCGTCGTTGTGTGTAAATATTTGCTTTTTCTGCTCCAAACAGGGATGGAGGCCTTAAGAGAGGAAAAGTGAAGGATTCATTTAAAGAAGAGCAGCAGAAGATGTACAGCAGTATAATTGTGGGAGAGAATGGCATCAGTTCTTGTAGTGAGAGCACAAAGAAGGAATGATTTTTGGACAATCCCTTTGACAATCATTGCTGTTATCTTTCAGCCATGTTACACACGGTGAATTGTGAATGGCTCCTTTTATTCCCTTTATTTGGAGAGAGGACTGTGACAAGATGCTGAATCTCCAGGAAACCTCAAATAACTCTCCCTGATTGTCTGATCCATTTTTTCATGGATTTTACATTTCAACCAAAGTCTTATACCGACAGTCAGCCTTAAAATCTTATTGTTATTTTAGCTCAGGTCCTGTGCCATATTTATCAAACTGCTTAAATACATTTACATCAGAAGTCAAAGAGCCGACTAAGGACAAAAATAGTGTGCCCAAAAGTTATTTTCACCCTAAAAACATACAGAAAGGGTTTGAGAGTAGCTGCAAAATGATATGTTTGGAGGATTTACAGCCTTACCAGCAGCTCTTTGAGTCTGTTTGAACTGAATGCTAATGTCATAATGCTAAGGACAATGCCAATGTGGGATTTTAAGAGATACAGATGCAAACAGATTATAAATAATAAGAACAATAGCCAAAGCAACATCATTTTTGCTTGCTTATGCCCACTGAAATGGGTCTTTGATCTTAGAGTAAAACAGATTCCGATTCATTACAACCAGTGGAACAGTGGACAATGAGTCTAAAATTTGTCTGACTTATCTAAGTGTATTCACAATAGTTAGAAGCTCAAGCTGATAGCAGTTTGGTAAATAAGGGCCCTGATGTCCTTTCTTGTTGTAGGATTGTTTTTTCACCAGCAGGAGGCAGTGTTTGCATGTACAATAATCCTGTTAGTATAGGATTGTGTTCATCACACTGAACTACCAGCTCCTCGACATATCACTAGTTATTCAGAGGTTTGTTCACACATTTAACTTGTGCTTTTTTTTATGATCATCTCAGTGCACATTCTTTCTCATATGAGGCTTAATGTTATAATGTTTGTATGCATCGTTTTTAAAAACCAAATGTTTGTTGTATTAAGCTGCTTTTTACTTGCTCTTTATGGATTTCTGTTTACATGAAAAATGTAATTAATTCTATAAAAAAAAAAACCATTGAAACCAGTCACAAATATATGTTTTACGTTGAGGAGTGAGTCTAGTCAGGAACAGAACTATTGAGATCAAATCCACCTTCCCCATCCCTCCATCTTCATGAGATTTTGACCAGCTATTTTACATACAATGTCATTTTAAAGCCTTGTCAATTAAAGATCAAGTGGAACATTTTTTATTTCTGATCAAATAGTTTCATACATTTCAACAGAACTGAGTACATTAACGAATTGTTCTCAGCACAACAGTTCTCTCAGGTCAAGCGCTAGTTATGTCTGAATACAAGGTTATTTATTTGAGTCACTTGTAACCTATAGAAGCTTATTTTGACTCAGTTTATATTGTTGTTGTTTTTTTCTTTTTGATTAATTATTAGGTGTAAAAGTCTGAAATAATCTGTTAGGTTATTGGGATTGCTGAAGGGCAGTGTTTGTCCTTATAAACACAAATCCATTACTTGTCTTCTGTAATGGGAGGCAGTAGCGGTGAACGAATAAGGCGACGTGGAGGAAAGAATAGCATGGTCCCCACTAAAAGGCTTGCACAGTTGAGTACGGCTGAAACATGTTTACTGTGACGGTGCTTTAATAAAGAAAGCAGAGACTGTGAAATAGCATTGAGTTATTCTTCCACACACAGTGGGCTTACATTTCACAGGCTCTCTGTCTCTCACACTGAGACCATCTCACAGCCGGCTGAAGCACCCGGCTATAATAACAATCCCGCAACTTAAATTGCTTGAACAGAAATGTTTGTTCTCCCCTAACAAGATTGTGAATTATTAATAGGATCTAAAGCCGATTCTATAACCCGATTGTTGAGGTGGGATTCTTGGCGAGCGATGCTCCACCACACCATTTACTGTGATGTATGTGTCTGCACATCTTTATATCCAATTTAATGTGATTCAGATAGATTTCAAAGGGACATCATAAAAGGCATTGGAGTGACCCCGGCTTGGTCTGGATGACTGTAGACTCCATACAACTCTACGTGGTATATCTCAATATGTTGATTCGATTTGCTCAATTTTACTTTTACCCTGAAGTGATCTATACAAATGCAATGCAGGTACACTAAGTAAATATGAATACATTTCCAAATCGAATCATTCTTCCCAGAGAATGTAGTCCCATCGAGGACATCATTTAAAATCCTGCTTTGCTGGGAACTGAGCAGTTTGACCACTCACAAGGGTAAATGACTGAGGCTCTTTCTAAGACTCGCCATTAGTTAGAGTGTAATGTCTCTAAAATACATTGTTCTGCCATCTATTCTGTGCTTGGGGTAGGACTCCTGCTGTAATGCATGTGATGCTGAGGAGGTACAATGCAGCTCAGAGAGAAAAATCAATACAGGCAGAGAGAGGGATGGCACTGGATGAACCCTACTGTCCATATTCAGTCAAATCCCTCAAATCTTATGTTAATTGTATATCTGTGGCCTCTGAGATGTCAGATTAATATCATAGGCTCAGGTTCTGATGATGGTTATAGGGTGATGTGGACAAATTCCCTCAGATTTGTAAATCACAAATAATGTGTTTTATTGATTATCTATTTAATTTTGTGTCGTTTGAATCCATCGTTATTATTGCCTATGTGTAGGTATCAGCAAAGTCCTTTCCTTTTGTTGTAAAGTTCAAACTTAAGCAAATATCAGAATCACACTCTTAATAATATACTGTATATGTGTTTATTATAGAAAGTAAAATCCTCCCTCTTTTGTTGTGACCTTTGAAAATGTCACATATACAGAGAATTCAGAGCATAGTATCCTTAAAGTGGTCAAACACATTCATTAAATAATTACTGCACAATACACACACTCATCAAGGTTTTTCCTCCTGAATCTCCAGTAAAGTTGTTGTAATCTGATATTATTGGATATTTGATACAGAAGATTGATTGTTGTTTGCCATGATAGAAATCAGTTTGAGTCCTGCTCTGTTTGGACACAGTCATGCTGTAACATGGCAGCATTAACTGCCGGTCACAGTGCAGCCACGAAAAAAAAATGAAAGTGACCACAGGTTACAGCACAAACAAAACATACAATAATACAGCATGACATTGTCTCAAAGCTTCCAAAAGCTTGAAGATATGAGAAAAGAATGGATGTGTTTCGCAGCTGCCTCTATAATTCCCATGGTGTGTGTGTGTGTGTGTGTGTGTGTGTGTTTGCTCCAGTGAGTCGGTCTGGCCAGAAGGGGGAAATATGAGACCAAGCCTTTAAAAGCATCACACTGATTTGCATACACTAATGAAACGGGCTATAATTGGTCGCAATTGATTTTTTTTTTCCTGCTTTGATTGAGCTACAATTGAGTCTGAAGTTCTTCAAGTGGAGAACTGATTGATTTGTGGTTAAATTCCAGTTTATTTAGTTTTGAAAATAATTATGTAGTCATGCAGTGATTGGACGGGCAGAGGAGGATTGCTGACCTTCTCCTCCACTCCATCACTTTTTTGCTCTGGAATTTGTTATGAAGGGAATCATTTCTGCCATCATCTACAATATGTCCAAATGCCCAAACAATTCATTGTGTTTTACTGAGTGAAAAAGTGGAGTAACATGAAAAATGTCCTTCGGCGAGGTACATGAAGGTGTGAAATTGCAGACTACTCTTTGCCCTCAGCCCTGTGCCTCAAAAGGTATTTCTTTTTTTATTGACAGAGTAGCTGAATTTCACCTTGATGGCGCCTCCTGCTCATGGCCCAGCATTCTCAGCATCTTCCTCCACCTTGATTGCTTTTGTTTCCAGGTCACCTCCTATCTATTGCTGCAACTTTTCCAATTTCTCTGGGCTTGTTGTATGAAGACACACAGCATCGCCTTCTCTCTCTGGAAACGCACAAAGGCCCCGCAGAGAGACAACACAAAAGAAACACATTCAAATCTTCTCACTGTCATGCTTAGTGGGCAACGGAGATCCTGTCATCTTCGATAGAGAAACGCCCCCCCAATGTAAGTTCATCAAATGAATAATCAAATAAATGTCTTGGTTCATTAATATGAAATTATCTCAGCAAGAAGATTAATTGCATTAAACTTATGAAAGTGTGTTTTGTATGAATCTAAGCTGGGGAAATGATGGATGATGAGAAAGCCATGATGAATGGAGAAAGCAGCGGAACTAAATTGAAAGTGTACTCATCCGTTCTCCCCTCACAACTAATGATAAATTGAGCATGTCACGTCGAACAATACATGTTCAGGTTTAAACATCATCTCCTCCACACAGCGGTAATGTTGGCCGTCAGGTACATTGTTCTGATAGGACTCCTCTGCACAGGTAAGAGGGATGTCCCGAAAGAGAAGAGGTCCAGAATTAACCCTGATCTGCATTCAGCTTTTAGAGTCAGCTGATAAATGTATGTCATTGGTGATATCTTTTAATGCATAAGAAGTTTAATGGAAACATCTAATATTTGTTAGAGATTCAGAACAAATCACAGAATAAGTTACAGAAAAGGTGATAAAAATAACGTAAATAAAGAGGAAATGACTGTCAACATACAGTATATGTTATTAATTAATACAATTCAATGACTTATGAGAAGATGATTTCATGTTACCAATATTTATGATTTGATTAGTCAAAAATATTGCTACTACCATTGTTTGCAGACAGTTAATTCAATTAATTTTATCCATGATGGTGCCAAAGATCATGCACAATGACCACTTATCAGCAGCGATCACGTCAGTCGAGTGCCAAACTTTGGTTCTCTAATGGAAATTAGACCATTTTCACTAAGCTCTGGCAGAAATCTTGTAAGAATCTGAACTCAAGCCGATTCCAAAATATTTCCTGATAATATTAAATATCAATCATAATCACACAATGCAACAACTGGCTGGAGTAGAAATGAAATGAATGATATAATTGTTAACAGACTAAAATACTGTGTATGGATTATAATACAAAAGGGTAAAATAAGAGAAAATAAGAGAAGGTGAAAATATGTTTTGATGCATTTATGTGTGTTTTGTTTTTAATTTTGTATAAGGTAGAAAAAGTAAATAAAGTTAATTCAAGAGATGTTACTTAGTTTATTGGCAGGAAAGCATTGATGCGATCATAATTGCAGAGGTTGTTTGAGTAAAGAGCGGTGAAGATTGCAGAGTAAAGGGTCGTTATACTCAGAGGTATGAACTTAGCATGTACTGCACTAATTGAATCAAACGATAACTCTCTTAAATGTTAAAATTTGCAAAGAAAATAAAAGCAATATCTGGTGGTGAAAATAATCAGATTGTGTCTGTATCTGACACATGATATATTTCTGTCCTTGTATTGGTGGCGTTATGTATGCGTTTCCCTAAAAAGTTGCCTCCATCAGTCTTTCATCCTCTGGGCATCCTGGATTTCCATGACACACTGTAATTATCTCTATTGTATCCTCAAATGACTTGAAAATGATTATTTCCTTTCACTTCAATTGTTTTTCCAAATAACTAGTGGAGACAGATATAAGGATTGATTGCCAGGATTTTTTTTTTTAATACTTTGCCTTGTTTAAAAAAACAAAAAAAAAAAATAACTGACAGGCAGCCAAAGTTACAGATGATCAAATTCCTATTAAGATTGCATCTGGCCTGGCTCCAGCTGACAGCCTATATTGTAAATGATATTGCCATCTGTGAGATTACAAAAGTTGGAGAATGAAGACGAGGATCTCTGTCAATCTCTACTCATCCCATGAATTATTCTAGTTATGTCATACTTGAAATGCAGAATGAACTGTCCTATAGGTAACTGACATTTACCCAAAGTTACAAGTAATTTAATACTGTATTATATTTGGTATTTAATTAAACTTTCTACATATTCCATTTGAGAGGAATGTGCTTCAAATGACAATTCTTATCATTTCTGTGTTTTCAGACAGATCGGCAATTCACTACTTTACTCTGTATGCGTTCAGCTCACATTTTATCAACACTTAAACCAAAAATGTATTTCAGTTCATTCACTTAAAGCTTCATTCATTTATTCTTCTGAGACTTTGACTCTGATCTGCACTTGTGGTTGAACTTGTCATTTACACTTTTTCCTCTTGAACAGTCCTCAACTCCTTCATTTTCAATGAAACTTCAGCTTTCGTCTTAATAGTTGAAATTGGCAACTTGTTCAACTGTATTCCAGGTTTTTTCTCATACTTAACCCTCACATTTGTTGCAGTTTTCAGCCTTTTTCTTAGGAAATGTATGTTTTCTACTTAACTATGGAAGAAAATCTACATAACAATATGTCTAATCTATCTCACAACTTCTGCCTCGTTGCTTATTTTAAGCTCAAACTGTTATTTACACTTGAGTCATTCTTCAGCTTTTAGTGTTTGTGATGTTTAAACTGAAACTTCAGTTTGTTCTGCCTCTTAATTTGACACGACTATTTTCAATAATTCATCTATTTCAGATACTTTTTGCTTTTTTAAAGAAAATTGTCATTAACTATATCTTTTACCTTACATTTGTAATCGTTTCTATTGTAACAGAAGAGTCATAATTGTGTATTGGAAGCAGCTTCATTGCTGTTTAGTGCATTTATCAGCTCCGCCATTAATATACTGTATGGATATGCAATTGCTTTTGCAAACAACATTATCATGGATCAATGTTGGCTTTGTGGTTACTTTGCAACTACAGTGACATATTGTGTGTTGTTTTCTCAGTATTAAGTTTATTCTGCACTGAACTGTGTAATATCTTATCATAGAGGCAACTTTCAAATAAAATTACGTTTCTTGATTTTATTCCAAGTTCATATTTGGCAAGTCCATGTTGAATGTCATCCATCATGGCGTTCTCTGATCATCATCTCCAGGGAAAGCGGTTCATCTCTTCTCTTCCACCAACCAAAGCAAAAGCAACGGCGGCAACCCCACTTCTCCAATTTCATTCTCAGCAGCTAAGCAGGAAAAAAATTTCAGTTCATCGGAGCAGCACGCTTTGCAACTTCGAGGCAAAATGAATACTTTTTAATTTCTCTGCCTGGGATGGCCCCAGGCCCCAGGACAATGTTGATGGATGATGTTTTAATGCTGCTGAATGTTATTTTTACTGAACAGGGAAAACTATAAATTTTTACTTCATTGGCAATGATTGTGCCCTATGCATAAAAGTGTGGCGGCGTTGCCCATGAATAATAGCCTCTCGCAGCAGATGTTACTTCGCAGAAACCAATTCCTCGGATAAGATTTGCAGAAGATTAATTGTCTACAGCTGTTTCATGGCCCGGTGCAATCTTAATACATTTATGATAAGTTTAAAAGCTCACTAGAGGCAACGGAGCCTCCCATGTGAGGCTGCCGAGAGAAAGGGATGCTTTATTCTTACATCTGGATTCATATCCTCTGTCAGATTCATCATTAGCCTTTATGCAAGACGACTAAGAGGCCAGCCGTCATTACCGCACAAGACACAACAGTGTCTTCCTCCTCTTTCTTTATCCTCTCTTTCCGGCTCATCATGCCCATATTTTCATTTCTCCCATTTTTGAGTGACTGAATTATTCAGATTTGTGCAAATGAGTTGTTTTCATTTTTCTCCCCTGAAAGTGGAAATTGAAAGTGACCTAGCGTGACCCCCATCTATTACTCAAGCTAAATTGCAGTGAATGTGCAGTCTGGATCATTCTAATGGTACAGGCCAACTGCTCGGCTTTGTTAACCGAAGAGCTCTGACCCTGCCCATACACAGCATCTGTACTAGTTTGAAAGAATCAACGTGTTATGACTCGCACTCCAGCTTTTATAAAGCCCTATTTAAATATTCTTGACAGAACAAAAGCAATCATGTTCACATCACAGTGCTGGGTCAGGGGGCTGCAGCTCAACAGGCCAGTTGTTTAAGGTGAGTTTTTGAAGCACCGTTTCATGTTTAAAAGTTCCTGACACTGACGGAGAGGACATAAATTGTCTTAGGTTTTCATTTGCTGAGCAGTTAACCCGCTGCAGCTCTTCCCTCTGGCTCATTGTATGCTTTTCATCCCAGCTCGGCTCATTTAATGGCACTGCAAAGCTTTCTCTCAGGAGCGATACAGCTGCTGCTGGATTGTCCACATCCATTATTTATTATGGGAATCATTTTGGTGATTGAAAGAATCAGGAGACACTGCGACCTGCCACTTACATTATCCCTGCTAATAAGCTATCACCAACTACATATGTTTCTGCTGCAAAATTAACCACCTTCTAGAATACGTTTCATGCTAATTTGAAAATAACACACAGTGTCAGCTAAAGGGAGAACGTAGCATAGCAGCAGACAAGATCTTCAACTGAATCTATTTGTATTTGATTCTATAGTGTAAAAGCAGATGGTTTATATTTCATTTCACAATAAAAACCGAAATTTTATGGTGCATGTTTTTTTTATTTAATAAGACGGTTGGCATTTTTCTCGTTTTTGTAGGAGCAGCATTCAAACTGTGCACCTATAATGTTGATAAAACACAAATATTAGTTGTTTTTGGATTTCTTTTATGCTCTCACTGCTTTCACTTTAACATTAACTTTATATTACACTTAAAAAGTAGAAGTTTGCAAGTTAGGGCTCTTGCTGTCTCTGAAGCTGTCTATTTTGCACCAGATTTCAAAGTTATGCAAGCTCAGGAGTTATGTTACTGTATGAAATCCCACAAAGTAGTTCACTTATAGAGTCCCAAGGTAATGTAGAGAAAGTTCAAATTTGAGTAAGGAGTCAACGCTCAATGAAATACATTATTAAATATTTTCACAGAAAAAAATGTAAAATGCAATGACTTCATTGTACTTTATTCATTTAGATGTCTCCACA
>JAPTGW010000005.1:37893688-37904477 GCA_029814545.1 Apogonichthyoides opercularis
CAGGTTTCTTACTTTCTCAGCTGGGTTCAGTGAAAATGCTTGTAACTTTGGTAAGAATTTCTCTCTCGTAGCCTCAGAACCGATAACTAAAACTTCAGTTTTGCCCTGGTTGAGCTGTATTCAAAGCATCAGCTATAGTATATTTTCCCTTAAAGTCAATAAATGCTTGATGATAAAATTATTGTCATATTTATGGGCAATTTATGTTAGTATTAGTAACAGTAGGTGAAGTATCTGTGGACTTTTGATTTGCAAATGATCCTCACATTTTTAAAAGTTTTAAACCTCTTTTGTAAGCCATATATTAAATGATTTGTGAGTAGGATATAGTGTTTTATTTGCCTCAGATGTTATGAAAATACTGACTTCAGTCCAGAGCATATTTCCACAAATGACCTCCACAGACCATTTGTTTGGTCCAGATTCTCTAAAAAGACAAAGCTAAAGTTAATCAAACTGAATTATTATACAGTTTAACATAGTCCACATGTGGAGGAACTGAGTCACTGTCTCTTGTGTGATATGGTTTTGTAGAAGAAGTTGCTCATCTATCTTGTTCATGTCTGGTTGTCTCTGTGTCTAGCTTTATGTTTTCAGGGGTAATAAATTGAGCACAGCTGCTGCACTGAGCTAAGACACTGTCTGGAGGGCAGCGCTGCAATTTTTTGATGAAAGAAACCTTCTGATTGACATGATGAAAATATACTCCTGGTAGACATAGATTCATGTCAGAGAACAGAAATCATTTATCATACATCGCTTTGCGTGCTGACAGTTGGTTGGCTGAGTTTGGAAACCCCTCAGACAGAATGAAAACAGTCTAATAACTGGGTGGCGGTGGAGCTTGACAACAAGTTCAGTTAGCATCAGGTACATCTAAGCTTTACTAATTTACACAGACACTCACATCTCTTAGCTTTGACCAATACACCTGTGTGACAGACACACATAAAATCCAATCTCAATCAGCTTTGATAATTTGATAATTTATTGTGACACTAATAACTCAGTTACTTACTTACATTTACAGTACTGTGCAGCCTCAGGCCAGTTATAGTTTTGTTATTTTTGCAGATTTGAAATGAACATACATATGTATACATATGTATATTGAGTTGTCTTTTCTTCAGATACAACAAATTAGGCTATATCTGCACATCCTTAAAATACACATAAAGACACACAAAAAACTGAACTAAATGGGTTGTAAAGATGAAAATCAGTATTTAGTGTCATGACCCCATGGCAAGAAGCAGCACAAACAGAAACATCTGACATATGTTGAATGAAATCTGGTATAAAACATCAGAAAATGAATGCAAAAAAATATCATGTTGTCTGAACAAAAGGGTTAAAGATTTGCTAAATGCACAAGGAGGTCACACAACATACTACTACTTTGGTTTATAGAAGTTGTTTTTCACTAATACTTTTGTTTTTAATGCTGTACATGTACATATATCCAGATTCCATATTAATACAGACACTGAGAAATGCATATATGTGGTCATTATAACTTTATTAAACCAACAAACCTAATGTTGGGCTAGGACTCTTGCACAGTATTATGTAGTAATATATTTACACATTTCTATCATTTAATTACTACATGTCTAAATAGGACTGAATCCAGATTTGTTAAAATGTCATTAAATTCTGTACTATTTTCCACAGATTTATTAAATACATTTAATTTAATAAATCGACATTCTCTGTACTATTTAGCCAATATTTTACTGCAGAAGTACATTACTACAGTCTTGGTATTCAGATTTAATCAATAAAACCTGCAATTCTTGTGTTTACTTAGATTTTTCTATGTATTTTATTTTTTCCAGTAATTCTTTTCTACATTGATTCCTTTCCTTTCCTTTCTTTTTTTTTTTTTTTTTAAAAAAAGGTAAATTTCATTGTTAGCCATGAAATATCCTGTCTTACTGTTTTGTCATTATTTGATTTTTATTTTCTTTATGTTTGGCTGTAATACATTTGCATATTGTATTGTTGTTATGTTATTTTCTCTAAAGCTTAGTAAAAATGTCTGGTCAAAAACAAAATATCCCATAGATAATAATAACTAGAAACTAGGAGAAAAAAAGAAAAGAAATAAAACAAAAGATGAATAAAAACATAAATGCATATTCATAATTTATGGCTATTTAAGACTCTGGCAGTGGTCGCTCGGTAGGAGGCGCTGTTAATTTTGGACCACTGTAATAAGATGTGGAAACTCACAATACTTGGTATAACATGCTATAACATAATAAAGATGTATTCAGTGATGCTAAATACATTTTGTGACTACCTTTTACACTGTCGTCTCTGAATGGTTTTAATTTGAAGGCTCTTACAGGATGTTTTTATGGTTAACTTGGTGTGAATTGACTTGACACCGGTACTAATCTCTGATGGGCGAAACATGAAGGAGCGGTGAGAAGGAAGAAGAAGAAAAGGAACTTGCTAGCGAGCTAGTGCTATCTACATTAGCAATCTTAATGTATTAGTGTTTTCACAATGGCGCCTTTAGACTTGGATAAATATGTCGAAATAGCAAGACACTGCAAATATCTACCGGAAAATGATCTTAAGGTGGGTTTTTTTTCTCAAATTAGGCCATGAATTGTTAGTGCAAGGTTTGCTAATATCTGTAGGGGCTAACGTGGCTGTTTGAAGTTTGTTCAACTAGCGTGGCTAGTAAGTTAGCACGGTTTGTTTGTATATAACTATTGTTTTCTTACGTGCTAGATTACAGCGATTATAGGCAAACAGCTAATTTACCGAATTTACAATGGATAAAACAATAAAAAAAAGGAATCTAACGTTAACATTGAGATTAAGGCTACTAGCTAATAGGTTAATATTTGTAATGGTGCGAACATTGGATCGTGTCAGACCAAACTAAACAGCAAGCTTCATCAGCATTAATGAGTAACTAAACCACCTACTTATAAAACTATCAGTCAGTAATATTTGGTGATTAGAGGTGGAGTCAGGATGTAATGCTCGTTGACGATTTCTGCAACAAATACACTGATAGACACCTGAGGTGTTTGATTTAAACAAGCAGATTAGTTTTATCATAAACTAAGTCTTGATTGTTCTCTCAGTATCTGCCCACAAGCTCGCGTATATTTAATGTTAAATGTGGTATTTCAAGGTGGAAAAACTATGTAAATCGACTATACAGGCCTTCAGCTGTTATGATTGTGAGGTGACAGTTTTCTGCTTTTTTTCCTCCACAGAGATTATGTGATTATGTTTGTGATTTACTGCTGGAGGAGTCGAATGTGCAGCCAGTTTCTACTCCTGTTACTGTTTGTGGAGACATTCATGGACAGGTAGGACTCTTCATTTCACTATCAACAAATATAAATAGAAGTAATGTCACCTGAAAGACATGACCTGAGGCTGATATGATTAATTATCTGTGACAGATGACACACATAAATATGATGCATCAATATTTAGAATTATAAGTGGTATTATCTATCTATCTATCTATGTATCTATCTATCTATGTATCTATCTATCTATCTATCTATCTATCTATCTATCTATCTAGCTATCTATCTATCTATTCATGCCAATAGCTAAAAAAATAAACTCTCTCTTTATTGTCCCTTTTTAGTTTTATGACCTTTGTGAGCTCTTCAGAACTGGGGGTCAAGTTCCAGACACAAATTACATTTTCATGGTAAGTTTTGTCACTAAATTTGTCACACAACTAAATTGACTGCAATCTAATAATACAGAGACTGATTATTACGTCTCATTTCTCAAAGCTGTTGCAACCTGATGTGGATAGTACATAGTTTGTATGTGCCATATACTGTAGTATATAGTAACTGTTTGAAAATTATTTACCCTTTTCTTCATGTCCACATGTTACTAAGTATTGCAGAACCATCTGTATAGTGATACTGTTATTATGAATTTGTAGACACAATATGTTCATGTTTTTTTTTTTTTTAAATATATGTTTAATATAATAGATCAGACTATTTTAACTAAACTGATCTTTGCCAGGATGTAAATTTGTAATAAAGATGTGTTTTAATGTATATAGTCCAGGAATATTTTATGATGATTCCCTGGGTGATGTCAGTGTCCTTCTTTATTCATCTTAGGGAGACTTTGTAGACAGAGGATATTATAGCTTGGAGACATTTACACATCTGCTTGCTTTAAAAGCAAAGTGGCCTGATCGCATCACACTTCTTCGAGGAAACCATGAAAGTAGACAAATAACACAGGTGTATGGCTTTTATGGTATGTAACATACTATTTACTGTTAACACCCAGATGTATAAATGTTTTAAAAGCTTCTCTAACAACATTACCATGTATGTTCTACTGATTTTCAGATGAGTGCCAAACAAAGTATGGAAATGCCAATGCCTGGCGTTATTGCACAAAAGTGTTTGACATGCTAACCGTGGCAGCTGTGAGTCACTTTACCTCCATATAACACAAGATAGCATTTACGCAGATAACATTTGCCTATTGTGCCTTTTCATTGCTTTTTCTTTGCATGTAAATTTGGATATATTGGTTTCCCGAAATTTAGAAAAGGCCTTAACTGGAAATTTGATATGGGAATGTGAATAAAAATAATTTCTGTTAATCCCAAGTAGAGGAATGGGATATTTCTAATTGTTTGCGTGAAGACATAGCACTTGTCAAGGTAACAGAATTTCATTGTTCATTTAGTAAAAATGATGGAAAGTTGCCTGATAGTTTGCCAGCTAATACCATAGCTGTATGTATATAATCATTGAGTAGAGGTAATATGAGTCATTGTTATTTAAAGTTGAGGCCCCTCCTGTGCTTCAGTAATGTACAGTATGCAGTTCTAGAATTGTCAGCATAAAGGGTTTCTTGTACACAAACTAAAGTTGTCATGAAATATCTGTAAGAACAATTCTGTCATCAATCTACATAGACAAACTATTTTAGGTTGTTTAGATCCAGTCATGTTGATTCTCAGTTTTCTCCCTTGCCTCTGGTTTTTTGTTTTTGTGTCACATCTTGACTGTTACTGTCACCTTTAGGTCACAGTCATAGTTTGTGCCTGTTTCTAGGACTATGATTGTGTCACACACGTTCACGCTTGCGCAAGATAAATACAAAGAGAACCAATTCATAGAAGTGCAAGAAGTCTAATGTAAGAGCATACAAAGAGGCAAAGTTACACAATTCTTTGAACACTCCCAAACCCTGTGATATTTACATATTTGTAGAGATAGCACCCCAACTCCAGAAAAAGTGAATCTAGAGGGAAATTAAATGTATATTTGTACTAGCAGTATAGCTTGTGAGTCATGTAATGGAGCAGGGAATAATTTGTCTGACTTATATTAGTTGAGATAAGATTAATTTCATTAAGACCACAATAACATATGTAATTAAATCATTATTTTAAAAAATATTAATAGTAGAAACCAGTTTAGAATTTACCTGTTCTTTGTCAGTGAAACTGTCTCTAACATGATACAGATTTTCTGGTTTGATGACCATAGATCAGTTAAATTCTACCCATTTATCAGTTAACTTGAAATTTTATAGAACTACAACATTGTATGTACAGATCATGTTAACCACAACATTCATAACTAATGCCTGGTTTCCTGAATCACAGTTGATAGATGAGCAGGTCCTGTGTGTTCATGGTGGCCTTTCACCTGATATCAAGACTTTGGACCAAATCCGCACTATTGAACGCAACCAAGAGATTCCTCACAAAGGGGCCTTCTGTGATCTTGTGTGGTCGGATCCAGAGGATGTTGACACCTGGGCTATTAGTCCTCGTGGTGCAGGTTGGCTTTTTGGCTCCAAAGTCACTAATGAGGTAAGGTATAGCATCAGCATTAGGAGATTTATCACAGGTAAAAGTGTCAAAAACCATCATTTGATCCGTACAAAATGTATTAATGCTCATACTTTGTTCCAGTTTGTTCACATCAACAATCTGAAGCTCATCTGTCGTGCACATCAGCTGGTCCATGAAGGCTACAAGTTCATGTTTGATGAAAAGCTGGTGACCGTGTGGTCGGCGCCAAACTACTGCTACCGCTGTGGTAACATTGCCTCCATCATGGTCTTCAAGGATGTGAACAGACGAGAGCCTAAGCTGTTCCGTGCTGTCCCTGACTCTGAGCGCGTCATACCTCCTCGAACCACCACGCCCTACTTCCTCTAACAAGAGCCACTTCTGCCCACTTCCTGGAGATGTCAACTCTGAAATTTATTTATATGCAACAGATTTTAAGAATTTCAAATACCTTTTCAGGTAGTACAGCATCTGGAGTACCTAGGCTACATGCTGTTTCCACCACACCTACTTATGTACTGTCATAATGGTGAGAAAAAATCTTCCACACCTACTGAGAATCTTGCTTTTTTAAAAATTGAAATGTTAATTTTGGAGTCAGACATTATGTGTTGTTCTGATACATTGTAAACATTTAAACTGCATTTATACCTCTTCAAATAAAGTGATTATATATTTTTCTTTAGGTAGCATTGTTGTAGTTGGGCATTAAAATAAATTCTTGACCTCAGAAAAGTGTGACAACTAAAGAAACTTGACCTGATATCCACTTACTTGCCTTTTTAAAAAAGCTTTTAATTGCATCAACAGACTTCCTCAGCAGAATTTGCTTGTTTGAGTTATAACCGTGTCATTTTGGCAAATTGGTGAAAAGCTCCACAAAAAAGCTTGCTAGTGGACAGAGTTTTTGTTTTTTTAAATATTGACATGCTAATCACTTTAGTTACCTACCAAATTGACTTGCAATAATTCTCATGCAGCATTCTGCCTTAAATGCTGATTTAATTTGTAAGTATCCTCTCTTGGTCAATCCACTGTGCATTTTTTATGCTGAACATCAATAAGTGTCCATCCTAAACTGCATTTCTCTCTATCTGACTGACTTGACAGTGTCATGAATTGTTGCTGTAACAGCTCATGTGCCCATGTTTCAAAGCAATATCCATTACATTTTACAGTGTAAGTGAATATTGACTAGCTCCGCTCAGTAGTTGTGTTTATAGCAGAGAACGGTTCATCAAGATGTTTCTCTGTTTTGTAATTTCAATAAAATGTTTCTTGTTTAGACAGTAGCAGTCACTTTGTTTCTTATATACAAATTGGCCTTTTGAAATGTCAATTTCTGCATTAAATCCATCCTAATACAAAAATAATCAATAGTGGGCTGCCATTAAAGGTGGACCATGAAGTAAGCAGCAGATCCCTGAAGTCCTGGAAGTAGAGAGATGAGGCCTGATTGGTACTAACCACTACAGACCAGGAACACCCAACAAGACCTGCAGTTGTGGAGATGCTCTGACCCAGTCATCATCATTACAATATGGAACTGGTCAAAGTCACTCAGTTCCTTGTGATGCTCATTTTACTGCTTCCAACACATCAACATCAAGGACTAAATGTTCACTTGCTGCCTAATATATCCAACCCAGTGAAAGATACCATTGTAATGAAATAATATTATTACCATTTCTCCTATCAGTGGTTATAATGTTATGGCTGATCTAGTGTATGTAGTAACTTAGTGCAATGAAAACATATTAATCACTGCAGTAATTATTCAGCGGGAGGATCTGGACTGTTTGCTGGGCTAAATCCAAAGAATGATTTACAAAAAAAGAATAAATGTTTTTTTTTTCTTGGCTTTTGGAGACACACAGACTGACAATTGTGTATGTATTTGTCTCCCATCACCACTGAAACACAGAAGGACTGCCTCTGAATATGAAGTGATTACATAAGGATATGTTAAAGCTGTACCTTTGCATCATTTGAGGCAATCAGTGAACTCTTGATGCACCATGTTAGTGTGTGCACTTTTTCCATGTATACCTGCAAACACAAAAGCGAAAAGATATACGTTTTCAGTCGTTTCTTTATAGTATTGTTAGCATTTCTTGGATAGTATCGGTGGCTGTATGTTCAGTGCACTAAAGGAGCTCTGCTCCAAATTTATGAATGAATATTGAAGCGCATGGACTGCTCTCATAAAGATTTGCATTTTATTGTGTTGCAGCTACATACAGCGTGACTGACTTTTCGATTTATAACCATTTAAGGCTTAAACTGATTCAAATTCGTACGTGTTAATCGCACGTTTTTACAGGAGTGACCCACGTTCATTCAATGCTGTGAAGTGTGGAAGCTTTTACAATGAAAACGCTGACCCGGAAGTAGCTAGCCTGTAGTAGCGCGGCGGAGTCAGCAGCCGCCTCCTCCTGCCTCCTTGATTGTCACTGTACAACAACCTTTCATACCAAGTACCATTCCGCCTGAACAGACAGCGGTCCTTCCAGGCTGCTGGACGGCCAGGCTCGGCGGTGGTCACCGGGCTCCTTTACACACATTGAGATGCCCACGAAGTCGCGGTTCACTGACACACAGTTCGCCGTGGTTTTTGCACTGAAGCATCTCTGAGATATTCATCCTTTTCATCAACGTTATCCGGCTGCCGAGGTAAGAAGAAATGTGAATTACTCCAGCGGGTACTGGGGGGAAAAGCCACTTTAGCCAGGCTGTTTGACCTTTTCGGAGATAATTGTCACACATTAGCTAACATTTGTTGCCTTTGCCTCGGTAATTCATTATCCAGGTGGGTAATTTTTTTTGAGACATTAGTGGAGTCAATGCTGTCCTCAGTTCATTTGTGATCATATTGTAGGTGGTGAAACGTTAAAGCTAAGCTACATGTAACGGCTGTCTCATTAGTAGTTAGCTCCCGGTGCTGAGGCAGGTTCATGTTAATTAATTCTTCCAGCTGTGTTAACTACGGATATTGGATTACGCCTAGAAAACACCAGCCAGCCCTGAACGCATTATTGAGGTATTTTCTCATGTCATTCAGTCATAAGTCTTTGTGTTTTATTGTCTTCGTTAAGCGCTTATTTTAATCGTTTATAAGGCAGTTACTACAATGGTTATGGTAATTTTCACGTCAAACAGCTGTTCGAGACCTGAATGGATGCTGTCGTTTCACTTACTGAGATCTACTCAAGTGCTGACTATTAATGGAAACACAATAAGCAAAGCAATGCGTTGTTGGTGTTTATGTTAGACATGCAGCTGAGATTACTCTGCAGGCTTTCCCTCCGTCATACATCCTCCCTTTAGGCAGACACACATCCATCTCTGAAGGCACGCTGTAATCTGAGTCAGTCCTCTCTGTTGCAAAAACAACTAATGGTTTTAATAAAGCAGCTTTTCTTGAATAATGTGATCTGACTGTGTTGCCTTGACCTGATTGCACATCCGTCTTAGAAAAGTGGAGGTTGCAGCCACTGTGAAGATGAAATCTGGGACAGCCCAGGTCATCCTAAAAAAGGTGACCATGTGACGCATTTCCTCCATAGTTTCTTATTTCTATTCATATTAAAGTAGGGCACTTGTAAGACTCTGATATGTGCAATCAGCAGTGTAGCAACAGTTTTGAGTATCAGTAATTTATTGTTATTGCAGTCACTGCTTTTCTTGTTTGGCAAGAAGTTCACATTACATATAAAAATAGAACACATGCTGTTACGGTTTTGGTTTGGAGGCTGCACTGTGAATGTTTTTTAAAACTAATCGACATTTTATTTGTTATCAGGGGTGAAAAGTCAGTGTCATGACTGGAGCTGAGACTGAGGATGATATTCCGTTAGGGGAAAGGAAGACTGTCACAGATTTCTGTTATCTCCTGGACAAGTCCAAACAACTCTTCAATGGGCTGAGGTTAGTTTTTACTTGCTCAGTGTTCTCCTGTTTGCTCAGCGGCATTTTGTTATCAACTCATCTAATGTCAAAAACTCACCCAGTGCAGATCATCGTGTAACTTTACTTGCTCTGTTGCCAATTGAACTCCATGTTGATGAAATCAAATGAGTGCATTTTCCAGGTTTGTCCAATGACATTATAAAGCAATTAAACACAACAAAGATCATAAAATATCTCAATATAATTTAATCAGCAAGCATTGATACAACATGTGCAACATAAGAAGCCATTGTTTCTGTCATTCTGCCTATTGCTGCAGCTGGGCTTGAGCTATTTTTGTCAGATATTTGACTGTTTCTCAATCCAGAAACGGAAAGTTTCAACTGATAATTGGTTCAATTATCAGTTGAACACTGCTGACCTAATTGTGCTATTTATGGGTTACTGATGATTGGGAATAGACTGATAGGCGCTCTACTATCACAGTTTTGTGTGTGTGTATGTGTGTGTGTTTGGCGCTGCTGTCTGTCTGTGCATGCCATCAGAGTGATTTCTGTATAAAATATGCTGTCTGGTTTACTGTTGATATACAGTGCTGTACAAATTTATTAGAACACCTTCCCCATTTGTCTGAGACCATCCAGCATCATGTGGTGCTTAAATTTTACACTCAATTCACCTTTTTATTCCAAAATCTGAGCCACTCACTGGGCTTTTTTCAATTAATCAATCATAACATTCAACTATTTTTATGTTCAGAAATACAAGTTAATAACTATAGCTTGACCTCCTAATCAATAAATAATAATGTGCTTTACTATTTTTATTTATTTATTTTAATTTATTTTTATAAACCAGTAAATTTAAAAACTTGTGGATAACAATAGTAGTTAAATTTTAGCATTCAAAACATAATTACCATTAAAGAGCTTCTACATACTGGTGTATAAGCCATTACAGACACATAAAAAATAAATGATTGTGGTATTTTTTACCAATGCTGTTAATTTAGGGTGCCTGTGGCATAAACCTTACATTGGGTGGTGGTCT
>JAPTGW010000005.1:37921586-37931708 GCA_029814545.1 Apogonichthyoides opercularis
CACCAGCGAACTCCGCAAATAGGATTGAATGAGATTAGGTGAAAACTGTCTCCACATATCTCAAACACTCTGGATCACTTCGAAATGAGGCCCTATGTCAAAAATTCTGAACTACTCCTTTTAAACTCATACCTGATGCACATTTTATTTTACTCATTAATATGATTTAAGTTCACTCAACAATTCATCACTGTCAACTGCAGCACCAGCTCAGTTTCTGTCAGTACACCTATAACCCGGTTAGCTGACCCAAATCACACTGCACAGCCTCTAGAAATACACTTAAAATTGATGACATGAATTTATCCCACTTTAAGGCACAGTTTCAGATTTGTGGCAGTAATCTGTGTCTGCAACAAACAACACTTACTTGATTCAACACATTAAGTGGGTATTTTTCTGTCAAAATAGAAAAGCTGTCATCCCTCAACTCCTTCACATCACAATATCAATATAATGACTATTTTTAACACTTTATAAATGGTTGTGTTTTTTAATCAATATAAGATCAGAGTTATATTGTGTAGGAGACAAAAGTCAGAGAATAAATGGACCACAGTTGTCATCTTAGCATTAGCCACTTTTTTTTTCCGAAAAATCTATTTAAAGCCACTCAACAGCCACAGAAATAATCATGATGTGATAACTCTAGGGCTGCACTAAAATAAGTCCTGTGTAATTTGCGAGAGCCTAAACTGACATTCTTGGAGTACTTGTTTTCACTAACTTCTTAACATTTTGTTCACTGTCATACTAGACACAAAAAGGAGCAAATCTTCAAAAATGATTGGTTTTTTTTTTTTTTTCTTGGGTTATATCACAGCTCTAGAGTAAAGATCACCCATTGTCTCTCTTCATTGAAATTTAACTGCAATGTTTTGGCCTTTACAACTTTCATCAAATCAGGGCTGATGAAGGTACTGTTTTCAGGAATCACCTTTCTTAGACGTACTTGTTAGGTACCAAAGCAGAGCAGGAATATACAATAATTGGCACAATGAGTTGATATTATTTAGAACATGTGATTCACAGCTTCTTAGCCATTGTAGAAGTTGTTCAAAGTGATTTAATTTTCCACCATTAATCAAATAGAACTTGTACAATGTGGTGGATGTTACAATATGCAGCAGAGGACACTTACTTATATATTCGTTTTTCTCATACTAGAGTGGAATATTAATCCATGCTGTCATTTGTTTCAAACATCAAACTACAGACTTAATGGACCTTTTCTAGTGTTAGTTAACATCACTTGACAGTGTTCACCTCATGCATAACATTTATATATACATATCTAGCATCTGTTTTAGTAAACGCATGTATAATCTTCTCTAATGTTCTCTGCTTGGTGTATACAGTCCACTGTAATGATTTATTAGAGCTCGTAGTCCTCTGAAGCTTGATTTTCATACATTTGTTGGAATAAAACCTGGTTAATGTTGTATTCACATCATGATACAGGAGTCCAGGAGCTTCCCGGAGTCATACCCAGAGCTCCCCAAACAGGACACAGTGGAGAGCAGCCTTCTACAGAAGCATATTTTAGAGCTGGCCACCATGCTGGACGTGCAGAGCCTATTTTGGGATGATTCATTGGAAGCCTACTAACATCTTTGCACAGGGCAAAATGGCCTCCGTGTAAATACGGACACAGATAGACTCAGCTGCCAGAGCCCTCACAGCTTTGTTGTTTATGTTTTTTTACAGGTAATCAAACAAGTGACTCACACTGACACGCCGCTCCATGTTGTTAATGTATAACTGTTACTTGTGGAAAGGTAGTGCAACATAAAAAGGTTCACACAGGTAAGCCAGAGAGTTTGACTCGTCAGCTTACCTCAATATTTTAAGCATCATATAACACATGACAGTGAAGAAACAAACAAGAGGCTATAAATGACCTTTCAACTCATCATCCCCATTGAAATGCAAAGTTTAAAACTGCAGCCTGTACTTCTTATTCATGTAAAGGTGGCAGTGTGTGTTTTTAAAATATTAATCATTGATGATCAGAGTGAAGGTTGTGCGAGCTGTAAAGAGCTGAAATAATCCTGGATAGCTTCCAGGTGTCACTTTATCTGTATGAAATCAAAAACATGGTGGTGCTGAAAGAAAACCCTTCTATAGATCATTAAATATATATATTTAAAAAAAAAAAAAAATCATAAAGTTGGCACTTAATCGCACAGTAGGTTGGAATTTGATAGATTTCACCTAAAACATTCTTACTGATCTGGAGTTTTGTATCTGCCAGTCAGTGCTTGCTGTAAAACGGCTTACCTTGTAGCAGGTTGAGATGCATGAGGTTTTATTCTTTGTGTTCTGTTGCTTGTTGTAGGCCACCATTATCTGTCGATATTCATTCTTTCACATCATTAACCAGGAGTTCATCTAATATCTTTACCTGAACATCATTTAAAAGCCTTTCCTTTTTTTATTTTTTTATCACTGTGCTGTATTTGCATGCAATAAGGTAAAGAATCGTATCCATTAGTTCTTTAGAATGGCCTCCTACTTTAAGGGCACAGAAGAAACATTAACTGTACACAGGGGCTTAGACATTAGAAAGGCACAGTATTGGGAAGTAAATGGAGCCAGTGCATGTGCTCAACTACTAAAGGTTGCATGGGGCTGTACATTTTGTAGTCAAGTCGTTAAATTAAGACAATCTAGTTTGAGATAACAGATGAAATGACATAGTGAAAATGTAACACGTGGTATGCACATCAACATTAATGACTAGCCAAAACACCTCTGTAACCTTACTGATGTCAGGATTAACATGACCTGCCAGTTATCTAGCTCGAACTGAGCTGCACTGTTTATCCACGCTGCGTCCCTGCTACAATAATGCTACTTTCAGCTGCTTATTTACGTGTTGTTTTCTATATATGTAGCATATAGCAGATGCTGCCATGTTTGTCAGCTATCTGAATCCCCAAAATCCTACTTTGAAGAGAGGAAAAGAAACCTGGAAAGTAAACAAGCAGCAGCCACTATGACAGTAAAAATTATAAAGCACAAGACATAACACTTCATGTTACTGTTGATGAATAGTTAATAATGGAATTAGCTTTTAGAAATGGTGCAGAGAAGTGTTCTGTATCTATTTACGAGACAGTTTGCTGCCACTTCAATATCTACGCATTCAACACAGCCCAGAGGTGATTGACGTAGCTTAGCCTAAAGATTGGAAGCTGGAGGGAATAGCTGTAAAATATTTAATCCTACACACTTTAATTGTGTAAGAGTACACAAAACATGAAAAAAGGTGAAACTACTAAAATTTAATGGTATAATGTACACAAAATGTAAGAATTGCAGGTAGGATAGAAGACACAAGAGTACTGTCTACCAAAATGTTGACGTTATAAAGTAGCAGAAGCATCTAATTTACTCTGCAGTGGTTTTAGATGAGGCGACGCTGTTAACTGTGACCTTTATATCATTCCTCCACTGTCAAATTGATTTTAAAAAATGACCCATAACTGGAGTTACTCATCACTAGGCAGTTACTAGATGCATATCAGATCAGTTAAATTCAGCTTTTACAGCTTTAGCTCTGAATAGATATCGGTCTAAGTTGCCATTCTGTTTTTGTTTTTTAGGTGAAATTACATAGACAGCTTTGATAACTTTATTTTTCATCTAATAAAGGTTAGTTTGACCAAAAATTTCATACTGATAATTGAATTAAATAATACAGATCCAAAACAGAGTGTGAGATGAAGCTGTGGAGTGACCTGTGTGGATTTATTTGTAGCACTAGCAGCAGAATGATTGCAGTGATATTGATACTGAACCAGCTGATGGTTAAACTGCCCTCAACCAAAAAATTTAAATAATGCAGAGTTGCAGGAAGTAGCCAAGCCACAAGGCTGAAATTGAGATTTTTGAATTGACATAAAATATTATAAGAACACTATTTTTAGTGTTTAATGTATTTATTAACATTGTTAGAGTATGTGTACAGATAATGTAAAGTGACGTTTTGGCACAGATGTTGTTTGTTCAGTATTTAGTAAGTCTATAAAATGTGTAATGAACTATGAAGTTAAAATTAAGAAGGAGCAGACCAATTATGTTCATGTGGCCAGTTTGTTATCTGGCCTTTTTTTTAAATGATGTTACATTCCAGCTTTCCAAGGACTTGAAGGGAGGCAGAGGAAAACTAATGCTGTTTTCTCCATTTTACATTGTGTGGGAAACGGAGCCGTTTATACCATTTCTTCTATTGTCATGATAATATTCACATTCCCTTGTGTTGGCAGTTCTGATGATTAACAGAATGAAGGCTTGCACTTTATGAAATGTAATATCGTTATGATCTTGTTTGTTGTACTTTGGGGGGGGTAATTCATGACATCTTATTGTTCTTCAATTTGTTTTGTATTGACACTAAAAGTAAAACACGTGTGAGGTCAGAATGATTTCAAACATTTCCATGTAGACAGGTTTATACATTATCACTTTTTGAAATGTATCAAAAACAAATGACTTCTAAAGAGAATTGAACAAGCAGTGATCACATATATGTTTACATGTGTTTAAAAAATAAAATAAAAATAGAAACCTGGTGCTCTAATATTATGTTAACTATTTGGTCCCAATAGGATTAAATAAATTTTAAAAAATCCTATTTTTTTTTGTTTTTTTACATTTCAATGGAATAACATTTAACAGTTTCTTGTACATGTTTGAACATATATCAGGGCAAAAGAGTAAAAACATGCAGAAACATATCCGTTTAACTGGCTAGATATTGCATGTTGGCAGAATTTTAAGATATGCCTCATAAACTCATATTTGTGTGTTTAGACCATGTTACTGGACGTTGTGTTCCCTAAAGTCACAATTTATGAAAATGACAACAGTTGCTGCCTAATGATGCAAAACAGATTCCATATGAAGAAAACATATTACTTAAAAATGCACTTTTAACTTTTGTTAAGATGTGCTGTAGTGTCATCTTCTATTGATTACATTGAAAAAACACCATGAACATAGCCATGTTTACTTTGTATATTGTCACATGTGGGCTCATTAGTGCAGAAAAAAAGTTATTGAATTTGCTTGTATTTTTCTCACTAACACTTCTGGAATCAGGATCATGCCTTGTATTTGTGTGTTTGTTGAACCGCGTTCCTCATTTCATGTTTTAAATTTCACATTCGCTTCCCAGCAGCATATGGAGCTTGGTGCAATATTGAAAACTGATGCCATATGATGCAATGGTTTGCATTTCCTGCTATCGCATAGTTTGATGAGTGTATCCGGGTAAATTGCTACAGCTCCCCCGAGACCTAAAACCTAGAGCATAAGAAATGTTTGACTTTTGTGGACAAGGTACTTATGATAATTGTGCAAAAAGATATTAATTTGTGTGAATGAAATGTTTACTTTTGCAAGAAGATAACTGCAAACCAGACAGGATGAATTACAAACAAGATATTAGCAGAATATTATTTATTGCTCACAAAATATTGTCAAGATAAAAGTTATTTTTTGCAGAAATTACTTATCTCATATAAACAACATACTATATTCATAACTGATCTTGTTTGTGCAAATAATGAAATTTTCTCAAACTAACAACTTGTTCACACAAGTTATTTTCTTTTGGCCAAAAATGTTAAACAATCCTCCTGAGGGACTTTGGGTTTGTTTGGTTTTTTTTTCCCTGTTTAAAGTGATGTTGCTGGCTATGACTGATGTACAGGAGTATGCAGCATTTATTCTTAAACATTTGGGATTATAGTATTAAGTATTTTGCACGGTGGACACTGAGAAACAAACTCAAGATAAAACCCCATTTGGACCAGATAAAGCTTTAATCGCTCCTCCGCTGCTGTATGATTAACCTGTAACGAACTGTTAAGTGTCCATGTATGCATCCTATGCATGTTATGAAACCTGACCTAAGCCCTACCGATCATACTCTATTGAGTACTCTATAAACCAACTATAACATCCCGGAACTATTTTGGGGTTCCATTTTCAGTATGTGTTGAATAGTTTCCTTATTGAAGCTGCCACTTTAATTCACAGGAACCAGCCTCTCCTTTCACCACAGTATAAATTGTGCACACAGAATGAAACTAAACAAACTCTTACATTTTAATGTGATATTAATATTACTAAACTGTGCAGTCGTTGAATGTGGTAGCATGATTTAAAGGCTTTTACAGAAGTATTGGGGTTACATTGCAGAGAACTGAAATCAGTGCTCGCCATGCATAACTGGTAATAAATGCACCTGAGCAAATGGAATTAAAAAAAATCTTTCTGACATGGATGCACAAGCACAAATGGCCACAGCTCCGTGTCCCGGACCCTCAATCACAAAGAAGCATGTCAACCATGGCCGCCTGGGATCACATCTCAAACAACTGCCGACTGTCCTGTTTTGTCCCCCAGATGTCCAGGGGTCATTTATACCTTTTTATACTTGTATAAATGTTCAAAAGATGGGTGCACCCCTCCTTTATAGCAAATCATGTGACTTGCTTGTTGTGATTTTCAGTCGGTGTCAAACTGTCAAATGTGTTTTCAATATTTCAGTTTTAAAAAATTGCACAGATGATTATCTCTGTAAGCAGCATGTTTGTTTAGAATAGGATGTGCCAAAGAATGGTGTACTCTTTTCTTTTCCATCTTAACAATGACTGAGATCAATTGTTGAATCAGATGTTTGGGTTTTTTTCAGTTGCCAATAAAGTGAATTTGGCATCATGAAAGGACAGTTTTTTTATTGATTGATCAGGGAAGATTTGCAAGCAGTCTACACAATCTTATAAGTTTATTCAGGCAAAATCAACTTCAGAACAAAGAAATAATGAACAGAAATGAAATAGTAGTCATATTGTGGGTTTTCACTGCCCTCCAGAGGCCTTAGTGAGGTACTGCAATGTTTAGAGCACCGGACTCATTTTAGATCCTCAGATGCGGATCCTCATCGTTTCCGTTGAAAATCCTGCTTTGTTATTGCATATACTGAAACAAATATGGAATTCCTTGAAGCCAAAAATAGGTCTCCATCAATACATAGACCTAAACTATACACACTTAAGTTGATAGTCGTGTTGTCTTTCATAAAATGTTGTACATGACAATGTGCATTCAATGGAGGATTAAATCTTCATGTACAGACTATCTTTGAAGCGTTTGTTGAGTAGCGCGTTGCTTAGGAACGTTAGAATTTAATCTCTGGTCCAATCAGCGTCGGATAAATTGTCAAATGTTTTAAATTGACCAATCAGAGAGCAGAGTGCGTCACTACCGGTCAAAGTTAGCTTCCACTATAACAGACTTTAGACTATCTTCCTTAAACTGCTTATTTTACGTATTGAGCAACGAACGATCCTTTTCTAATGACATATAATTTCAAGACTTGACGAGTATATTTAGGTTTCTCACATGGTAAGAAAAGGAATTAGTAAACTAAACAGGCTGTTAATTCAGGCTCGACTGGCTTTTTTAGAATGAACTAATTAGCCAAAGCTAATGTTTACAAGTAGCTTAGCTACGTTTCTACTGATTATTTTTATGACTTTATGGCACTCCCAACATTATTGTTATGACTCTTGTCGACTTTTTACATGAACAATTGTCAGTAATTGGAATACATTCTGAATTTCACAGCTTCTATATGTATATAAATTATTTGGCATCTTAGTTAATTTAACTTATTGTAAATGAGGCTACCTAGTTTTTATACAGGCACCTGCACTAACGCTATTATGTTTCACGGGTTTATTTTGGAGACACTCTCAGCAGTTGTAGCTAAATACAGAGCCTGGCCAAAAATGTGCTTACCTAGATGTAAGTAAGCAAATTTGCTATATCCTTCTATTGTATAATTAGTGCAGTGATTGATAAGCTTCAGCTACAACATGTTGTTTAATCCTAAATGATACAGTGAGGAGCTGTATGGACTAATGAACTTCTCATTTCAACTTCCAATTGATAGAGAACATAAAGATTGGACTGTGTTTCAAAGGGAAATGGTGGTCATATGGTCTGAGTCCAGGCTGATCCTGTTCCAGAGTAATAGGCACATCAGGGTGAGAAGAGAGGCAGATGAAGTGATTGCCCATCATGCCTAGTGCCTACAGTTGGAGCCTGCGGGGGCAGTGTTATGATCTGGGGTTGCCTCAGCTCGTCCAGTCTAGGTTTAGCAGCATTATGTCTCGTAAAGTGATGGACATAAACGTGGCATTGAATTGATGCCATAACAAATGCATGCTCTAATCAAAACTAAACATGAGCCAATGAAGATTTATTTTTCTTTTTTGTCACACAGATGGAAAAAAGTTCATTCTTTTCCCTTGACATGTTTCGGCTACAACCTGTAGCGTTCTTCAGAAGGGTCACTTGATGTTGCTGTGACATGCTATTGTCAGCTGTATTATCCTCTAGGATGATCCAATGAAATAGTAGAGTGGGGTTTTTTTTGGCCGAGCTGTGCATATCTTGGTGCAGAAATGCTAACTCCTTTTATCGTGCAACCAGTCACAAACTTCTGTTTTATTCATCCATTTACATTTTTGTTTTTAACCACTGGTTACTGATTTTAGAATTTGTTGTGACTAGTTAATTGGTTGAACATACTTGTTACTTAACTTTCTACAGAGGAAAACAATGAGAACCCGGTCAACTTCACCTCCAGTTCATGTCCATGTTAGCGAAGACACACCAGTCCATGTGCATGTGAAAAGTCCTGTCAGGACACCTCAGGTCAGATTTACTTCAATTACACATATTCAGCCTGTTTAGCTTTTGATTTTGATGTTCTTGATTGTACTTTCCTGCACTCAGTTCTACTCAAAGTCGATTTAAATCATCCAAAGACATGCACTAGTAGGTTAATTAGTTAAACTAAATTCCCCGTAGGTGTGAATATGAGAGTGAGTGGTTGTTCGTCTCTATATGTCCAGGTCATTATTGAAAATGAGAATCAGTTCTCAACTAAGTTACCTGGTTAAATAAAGGTTAAAGAAAAATAAAGAAAAATCTTATTAAACTAACTTTAATCAGCCCATGTCGTATATAAACCTAGTTAGTCATTAATATGCAGAGGAATCCACAAACTAATACTAAATGTGGCTGTCCACAATGTTCATTTAAAGGGGAAGAACAAACAAGACAGGGGAATCCTTCGTCCTACAGCAAAGGTTAAAACCCGAGTGCCATGGATACCTCCAGGAAAAGGCTCAATACGAGACTGTACCTTCAAGTGGGAGGTAAAAATGTCTTTTTGATTATATTACTATTGATCTCAACATTGTAAAAGAAGTCACAGAGACAAAAATGTGGTTTTACTGTGAATGTATTTTGTATCAAGGGGCCTACACATCGCTTAGAGATCACACCACAGCCCCCTGAACCTGAACCTGAACATTCTCAATCTGCGCTGCAATTGGCTGACCTCACGTCAGAAGAGGAGGAAGGACTTCATGGACGTATCAGCCAGTATGAGAGGAAGATCGACAGCTTATTGACTCAAGTCAGCTCTCTGAAGAATGAAGTCAGTTCTCCTGTTTTTACTTTTATCTCTGCCCTTCATCTTGGCCTGTCACAACACACAGATTAAAAACCATTTTTCTTTTTACAATTTCCTTTACCCTTGACATTATAGATGTAATGAGCTATATTTACAAGTCTGTCATTGTTGAACAGATGCCTAATTTGATATGAATTTATGGTCATGCAAAAACAGTGGACCGAAAGGATATGAGGAAATGTACGATGTGCTCTTTATCTCATCTCTCTGTTTATTAAGGCTGACATTCTGCCAATTCAATGGCACTACTACATGAGCTCTTGAATTGAGCCTGAAGCCTCCAGATTGGCTCTATTGCCATTCAAGCTATACAGGGCTGGCAGGTTTTGCACTTCTACAAAAAAAAAATCCTAAAAGTGGTGTGACTGTGATATTGGGAGAGCACTGTACACACCTCAATATTTATTCAGTTCATTTAAAGGAATTATCCGGCGTTGAAGCATATTGGGCTGTTTTTGTCATGTTCGGGATGAAATACGATCACCTGGGAGCAATATCTGCACAATTGGATGCGTTTTGAGAAAGTTTGATTATACCGCATTAGCCACCCTAGCCACTTT
>JAPTGW010000005.1:37935991-37946215 GCA_029814545.1 Apogonichthyoides opercularis
ACCAGGTGTGATGGAAGAGGGAAATATCTAAAACATGCAGGATAGTGGTACTTGAGGACCGGATTTGAGAACCACTGTCTTAGATAATTTGCTTCCTGCTACCATTTTTCAATCTAATAGACTTACATAAACCTGTATTGCATTAGGAGGTTGGATGATTCTGCTCATTTAATAATGAGACATCACATCTGTATGTTTACGTCAGGCTACCGTGTCAGCTGTGGAGGACAAGCTGGCCTTGTCTCATTCAGAGCTCCAGCAGGTCAAAGCCTCCATCAAGCAATATGAAAGCCTGCTGGACAGCTATAAGATCCAGGTACATCAGTCATGAAACAGGGTGGAGCACCTTGACATCTCAAAACACACCATTTAATTTTTTTTTTACTTGACTGGACAGGTTGGAAAAACCCGGGCTGAGGCCGATCAGTACTGTGCTCGACTGGCTCAGGCCGAGCAGGACGCCCAGACCGTGCGGGGCGAGCTGGACCAGGAGATTGAGCAGGTTCGCAGGGAGCTGCTGGGAAGGCTTGCAGAGCTGGAGCCTCTACCTGAGGCCTTACGGCGGTCTGAACTCCAGCTGCATGAGGCCCATGAGCGGGAGCGAAGCCAGGAGAGGCGCAGCATAGAGCTCAGCACGACCCTGACTGACCTCCGCATGAAGGTTACAAAAGATCCAGCCCACTATGGGCACTACAGCACACACTACGACACTATACAGGATAAACAGACATAATACAGTCATGAGCCAGTATATATGCAGAGCACTAGTGAGCATTAAATGACAAAAAGTAATAAGAATCCTGCGAGATCTAATTTTCTTTTTAAAAAAAATACTATTATCTCCTGTTATTTTAATAATATTCAAAACATCTTTTCTATTGCTCAATATCACGAATCAGTCTGCTCAGTGTACAACACTAGCCTTCCTTCAGTCCTAGGTTTGGGTAAAGAAAGAGTCCTCCCCAAAAAAAGAGAAGGGAACAGGAGAATTTGCTTTTCCATGACAGAGAGACAATGCAATGCATGGACACATAAATGTACACACATAGTCTGTATGGCCATGAATGTGTACATAGAAACAATACACAGTGCCTGGGAGTACTACCTTGTTTGAGTCATCTGATAATGTGTTTATCTGTGTTTATTTTGTCAGGTGGAGACTCAGGGCAGCCAAATGGAGCTGCTCAAACAGAAGAACAAGGTGTTGCTTGAGGAGAACAGACAGCTTCAGCAGCAGGTGGAGAGTTTAGAACGGTTTGTACAAAGTAACTGTCTTTTCACATCACAGCACAAAACACAGTGATTTCTTTACTGAACAATCTGTGACCTCAACTGGTTCTCAGAGTTTGTGTTGTCCTGTTGTCCTGTGCTTTTTCAACATTAGCTACTGTAGAGTCTAAAAGGGCGGGTAGTCTGAATCTGTGCTGGACTGATTGTGATCATTCAATTTAACACTTTGGATCTCCTCAGTCCTCCAGCTTTATATAAATGAGTTTATAATTTGCTTAGCTGATCCCTCAAATGCTTATCCTAGCTGGTGATTGTGTGTCTGTCTGTTGTGCCATCTCTCAGAAAACTGGAAGAGGCTAACAGTCAGAACAGTGACCTACTGGCAGTCGTCACCAAACGGGATGACGCCATCCGCAACAATCAGCTTCGTCTGGAAGAGAAAAACAGAGAATGTACCCTGCTAAACAGAAAGCTAGAGGAAGCTCTGGGTGATGCTCGCCAACAAGTAGGAACATGACACAAGCTGTCTGTAAACAGTGGTGATACCAAGTGGGGGATTAAAAAAGCTGTTGTTATGAAAACCGTAGTATTTGGTGGTGTCCAGATAATGGAAATCAAATGAATCATCTGTGTCATAAAGGCTAAAGTGCTTTATCTAGAACATAGCAGTGAAATTTAGATGTGGTTTGCCACGTGAAATTTTAATTCTAAATATTAATATAATTCTGGAAAAATACTACATATACATTTTGGGAAATTCCTCAACCTAAAAATCTGGCATTGTCATCTCCAGATCTCTGAGACCAGAGAACGTGCTATGGCCAAAGAACGCACCACCCAGTCCAAAATACTGGAAATGGAGACACAACTCAGCAGAACTACCTCAGAAATCAATCAGCTCCGACGCAGCAAAGAGGAGGTAAAGGCCTCCACTAACACATTAAAGAAGATTCTGAGTGTACCAACCACAGTATGACTGTATGTGTGTGTATTTACGATGCTTAGACGGAGCGGCGGTACCAAAGTCGACTGCAGGATGTTAAGGATCGCCTGGAGCAGTCAGATAGCACCAACCGAAGCTTGCAAAACTATGTGCAGTTCCTCAAAGCATCCTACACCAATGTGTTTGGAGATGTGACCCTGAGCAGCTCACTGCGTGCACCGTCACCCCTCTGACCTCCAGTCTGTCCAGCAGTGTCAAACAGTACCATGGTGTGTGCCTGTTACTTTAAGCTTTGCAAAAAGGGAGAAACAATGAGGACATCTGAAAGTAGATTAGACATAGATATTCACCTCTCAAGTCTTTTTCCCTTTTACTACTTTTTTACCAGATGATCTTCTCACATTTTTATTTGAAACTGTTTTGGGACTTGTTTGATGTAAATGATACAGAGAACAGATGAGCACTTCATAACTGATTCAACCATAAAGCATATTACATAACTGACATGTGAGACTGATCATTAAGAAAAGGGTGAAATGCAAAATGCATCCAATCAGCAAACAATACATAAAAACAACACGGTAAAAAGACTTGCCTTACAACGTTCTAACCTGAGAACATTTGTGGTGCACACAAACTGCACAAATCACTTGTCACCACATCCCTTCACATAACCTCCTCACTCTGTCTCTGGCTACTGTTTATTATTCCATCTTTTCAATGTTCAAAATCACTGCTAACACACTCTACTAAAGTGATACTGTCTTTTGCAGCCAGTTTCCTACTTTATTTAAAACTGTAAAACTGTGTTACAGTGTTTAATTTAAAACTATACAAATATTTTCATGACAAGGTGGCTGCCCAAAAAGCTGCTGAAATTTAAAGAAAACACTCTTCTATATTTTGAACACCAAACACCAAAGTGTCTTCCAGTTTACCGTCACACAATATATAATTATCATTAATCATGGACACATGTGACATGTTTTATTCATCCACTAAATACAGAGGTGCTGTATACTGAGACAGTTTTATACTAGATAAGCCATTCAATTCACATCATGTTTTAAAATATGTTCATTCTTTATTCATATGGTTTTGAAAATATTGGTGCTAGTGCTGTCCTTTAGCTGGTTCAAGACAGCCAAAGTGTTACTATTTTTCATATCAACATAATATTGATATGCGAAGTCTTTCATACTGCAATAGAAATGGAATTTGTTACCCATGTGCTTTTCAAATCTGAGTGTATTTAATAAATTAATATTTTATATCCTTTGTGAATAGCTTGGAGAACCAATAAAGTTATTCATGATACATGCATGGTGTTGTCAACTCCGATTATTTCATATAGCATACTATAACAGTGCAAACCATCACACTGTCTTTGGGCTTTTATTATAGATAAATTATCTGTAATGGGATGCAATGCTTGAAACTTTATCCACCAGTACACAAGGGCTGATTCACAGATGACCTTTCTACTGAGTCCATGTGATTGTCAGCTGATAGAGACGATGCTGAAGGCAACACTGTTCTGTATATGAGGTGATATGAGATTCTTTTTACACTGTTACAAACTGGTTATTATTAAAAAATCAGCTGACACCAAACTGTCTACATACCTGTAATAACTACTTGTTGTTTTACAGACTATTACTGCTTGCAGGGTGTTAATGTGACAAAATAAGTCTACAATACCTGAATGTGTAGAAAGGGCAGTTTAAAAATGTCAATCAACACATTTTATTAATTTTTTAAAATTTATTAAAGCTGATAAACCTGTAACCTTGTAACTGTAACGGGATATTTTTACTTAGCTATGACAATGAGTAAATTGTTTAGAAAGTGAAGTCATAGCTTACATTTGGATATTTTTGTGCTGTACTGTGCGCAGAGGCTTTCGGGTGTCTCCGGTAAGTGTCGGCTTTTTCCGTAAAGCTGCAGAAAATAACGTCACACTTGGTTACAAAAAACACCCATCCTAGCAGGGCAGAGCAGCTCATCCTTCGTCGTCGATCCGCCTGGACAACCACAATCTCGCAAGCTGTTTTGAAAACACGCCGAAGTAAGACGAAATGGCTGTCTACATTAAACCATATTAATTGCACAATTTGACTAGATCATGCTGTCGACAATTTCTTATCCTTTTAATTGAATTTGCGTCCCCGGTCTGACCGCTAGCCTAGTTGCTAACGTTAGCTAACTATAATTATTTCTTTTGTTGAATGATGTTTGCTTTATCGCACTCATATTCAGAGACTTTACAGTAAGAGAGGTTTGTTCATGTGATTCTGAAGCTGCCTGAGATCTAAACACTATAAAATATTCTCACTAACGCAGTTTCTTTAACTACCAAGTGACTTTAGCGTTAGCTTGCATTCACACCCACCTTGCGATGCATTCATTTAAACGATTATAATGGTTATTCACATTATTTAGTCAAAATATGTATTTACTGCTGTGTTGTATTAGTTGACAAATGCATGGTATTGACAATTGTGTACTTATGTCCACGTTAGAGGACATTTATGATCCTATACTCAGCTAGCTAGCTTACAGTATAAATACGAGTAATCGAAAATGTTAATTCACCCTTATTATATGAAATGACTCTTTTCGCTTTTCAGTGCAGTGTGCGTTTTGAATAAAACAAATATTGTTGAGACAGAAAAAGAACGAGTGTGTAGCTGCAGTAGGTCGTCGGCCATGGCTGAATGGGACCCGCCCAGTTCTGTTGAATACCTTTGGACATATGGACCAGCTGTCAGAGCTACTATTACCCTGACTGTACTACCTCCTGACCGTGTCACTGTTAATCATTTACATTGTGTCATGTGGCCGATACATATTCAAAGTCTGAGAGATTTGTCTAATTTATTGTCTGTTCATGATTTTTAAAGAAGGCCATGAAAACATAACTATGAAGACATAGCTAAGTTACGTAAAGTTAGTATTATGGGGTAAAATTTGCTTAAAGCAGGCTGTGGATAGTAATAAAACAAGCATGTCAGAGTTTGATACTTTGAAGGCGGTTACCACGCAGCACTCTGTTGGACCTTACCACCAAATTCGTCAGGGTAGTGCCAAGTTCCTCACATACCTACAATCCCTCAACTTCAGATTACTGCAGACAGTGTAAAATTTACAGGGCACACAGTAATAGTATGTGTTAACTTACAATGAACACACAGCGGATGTTATTGGTCACCAATTACTAGTAGCCACAAATAATGATATAGCTACAGCCACGGCAAAACTTAAGTTGAAGGTTTAACAGATGATTTTTGTACTGCCTTCCTTAGGTTAGATGTTGATTGTGGTGTTATTCTACAGTCAATCAGGCCACTGATACTCAGATTTTCCAAAACTTCTCTTTTTTGTTGGACTAAAATTCACTCCATTTTCCATTTGTATTCGGGATCCACGACATGAAATGTTAATGTTGTATGTGGCCTCTTTTAAAGTAGTTCTGGTAGAGTTAGAGTTGCCTTAATATTTTAAAGATTTATATACCGTCCTATTAGTCGCATGTCCTGGAAGTTTTTACTTTTTTACAATAAGGTTAAATTTTTATTTGGCTAGTTTTCCCATGTTGTGTCGGGGAATATGCTGCCCTGCCCCCACCCCCATTCACTGGCAGCCAAACGTGAAATGTCAGCAACTGTGACTGGGCTCTAGTCTTTCTCCTTTCAAATTTGTCATTAGGCATAAAATGTGTGGGCCCAATTTCATAACAGCAGTCATAATTAGTTTGATTAGAATAAAGAAAACTGATGAAGGGTGTGTGCCCTTGCTGCAAAACTTCCCAGCAGTAAAGTTGTGAGTTTTTTGTAGATGGTAGCAAAGGAGAAACAAAATGGGACAGCTCAGTAGTACAGCCAAAAATACTTCCCAATCATCCCAAAGCAAATTATGTCTCTGTAGGCTGCTTCATCTTAATGGGATTGTATTATAATCCTCATTTAAATGGCTATGAATATTGTTCTCATATTAATACCAGAAGGTTGGTTATTTATGTGTTTCCTTTACAAATGAGACAAATGTTTTTTGGAGGAATTATTATACCTGAATGTCAGGAAGTGTACATCAGTCAGCCATGCTTCCAGTCTTATTTTGTCATGGGCAGTAGACCCATCAGGATATTCAGCTCAGTGCATTAGATTTGTTGTAATGTTATTAGTAGTCCATTCAGGGAGGGTGGGGTGAATTGCACAGTCAGCTCTACATTGATTTCTGATTAAAGTCTTTATTTTGCTTTCCCTCTGTATGGGCCTCACTGTTTATCAGAGTCTATGCTACAGTAAATTAAAACCGATGCATTTTCCTCAAACAAACTCAGTCATTTGTCAGATTTCCTCTGATGTCTTTGTAGAGCAGTGTGGTGGTCCCACAAGCATAACAGTGTCTTTAGCCTTTGCAGTATGTGACCATGACCCAAATAGAAAATAGGCCTTCTCATCTCTTGAGCTGTCAGGTTTAGTGTTTAGCCTGCTAACTCATTGTCATTCTGCTCTGATCATATCCTTCCTTCCACACTTTTGAGCCTCTTGTTTATAGTGAGAAAGCATTTTCTTTTCCACTGTTTCTTGCTTGCACCCCTGCTGCAACATTATCAAAATGTACTTAAAATGTAACACCCCCTGAAAGCGTATTCCTTTCTACTAACTCCTAAGTGCTTTGACTGACTTTGTGATTAATGTTATGCCCTGTAGCTAACCCACACAGTTAACCAACATGTCGACGTTTACTAAACCCAAGCTCAAGGTAACAATCATGTTTATCTTACAGTGTACCTTTGTGTGTTTCTGAGTGCTGTGTGTCTCTGATTGTGCAGAAGAGAAGATTCCAGAGAAGTATAGAGCAGTGGTGATGTTGTTTTGCTGAGTAAATGCATGGGAGGGGTAGGACATGTGGAGCAAAAGAGAGAGAGAGAGAGAGTGACAGAGGGAGACGCAAGGGCTGGGCTGCATCTTGGCTTGCTCTCTTGTTCGGCGTAGTCACTGCAGGTGCAATGCGTCTGTCTGGGCTGCGGAGTAGATGAGTGTGACTATTTAGTCACTATTAGACTCTTATGGAGTATGTTATAGGTGCATAAGTTGCTGCTGACTACGACATCATTACATATGTAGCTCTGAGATATGATCAAGAAAGTCTGAGGATTCGGAGTACACAAATCTCGTCTGTATGGTTTGGTTTTGATCAATTTCTCTTGTATTTATCCTGTTAAGCTCAGATCTGCCAGTTGGAAATTGTAACATTTCATTGACTCTTGAACATCAGAGTATTTGGTTAAAACACTCTGGCAATCTGAACTGTGCATGTATTTGTGTTGTTTTCACAAAACCAGCTGTAGGCCTTAGATCATACAGAGCTAGCTAGTCACTTGTAGTGTGTATTGCAAATGAGATGATCAGTTTTTATTGCATGCCTTCCTTTAGTGTGACATTCTTGCATGGAAATGAAGTGTGACCTTGCATAAACTTGATTTATATTTGATGTTTCAGAATACAGATTAGTTTGTATGCATCATGGTCTACTGGGGGGTATAACGAAAAGGCCATGTAACTGACCAGTTCCTTTGGCTGTTGTAGGATGAGACTCTGAAAATATTCGGCTGTGTTTGCCTGCCAGGCTGCTGCTGCTCTCATTAGAACTGTTTTGTAGAGCTCACAGTGAAGTCTTGAGCTGTCGAGTCTATGCATTTAAATACAGTTAGGGTTAAACACTGTGGTTGATTTCTTCAAGGTAACTACAAGATGGGATAGAATTGCTGAGTAACTGCAGGATTTACAAATGGTTTTGGTTTTCATTTACTGTGAAGTCACATATCACACATTGGCTTGTATGATGTAGGCTAATTCTTTTACTGGATGAAAGGCATTTCACAAACTCATTCCTCAGTAAATTGGATGTTTCTTCTCTATGTAAAATAAATGACAATCTACTTCAGGGTTCACAAAGTTCAGTTTAATGAAGGGAAAAAAAGACTTGTCGCTATCCTGTCCTCTCTATTCCTCAGCAGACGAACAGGCCTGGATAGTCTCATGAGACTCTTCTATTTCCTGCAAATTCCTTTAACTTCCATCCTCCCCGAATGACGTTAGAATGACCCCTATTCATAACACGGTTCACCATAGTAACTGGGAGTTGCCAAATGAATTACATCATCTGCTCCTCTGGATCAGTAATAATGATCAATGAATTAGGGAAGGTCTGTTAATCTGCTCTGTCTAGGATTCATGGTAACAGAACCACCTAAGATTAGATTACACACGCTGTACTTAGCTAACGAGTATCCAATTATTTACCCCTGATTTCAGTCTTAACCTTGGTGTATGATAGATTTTACTCTGGTATTGCGCATTGGGTTTACATGACAGATGCGTGTCTCTGATCTATTCTTTGATGGGGTCACATGAGGGGAATCGAAGTCAAGGCTGTCCTCTATGCTTCACAACCACTGAGTCCACTTTCAGTCTTTCTCTTCTATAATTGTACACTTAAGGACAGATTGTTTGTACCATAAAGGAAGTGTGTACCTTGATGCAGCCTCTGAGTGGACAATCCAGTTTATTCCTGGAATATGTTTGCATTTTAATCGAGCGATCAATAGCTTTTGCCTTCCATACACTCACCCACACACTTATGTGTTTTAGTAGAGCAGGTTTTCTATCAGAGCCTTTGTAAACATTGTGTCTCTGCAGTTGCTCTTTGAGAAAACCCTGAATGTAGCAGAGAATTATAAAGAGAGAGATGAGCAAGCTGTTGTTTTTTCACAGTAACTTAGAAGGAATGCTTCCTTGAAGACACACATTACATGTTTCTTTTGTCAGAATTGCTGCCACATATTTGAATCTTGTTATAGTGGCATGTCAGTAAGTATTAATATACAGCTGCAGATCTGCTGCTGTATGCCTCTGTAAAAATGGCATGACATTCTCCTCTGACAAGTGCCACTTCACATCAGCGGGGGCTTTTTAAAACTGTTATACCAGTTGTAGATGTCGATCCTTGTAGGCAGCTGTTATCTGTGTGGTAGCTAAAGTAGCAGAGCCTCCCACAGCTAAATACAGCACAGTCCTTCAGCCTGCACCAGCCCATTTCACTGAAGGATTCATAAAGTTTACTTGCGCCATTTTATGAAACAGACCATGACTTTACATTTTCAGCGTCTGTGTACCTGTAAAAGTAGATATACGGCACCTGAGTCACATGTTTCGATTTAAGTTCCCACCCAGTGTATGCCTTGGAAAACTAGAAGAATGGGAGTGAGGGTTACACATCCAGCGCCATCCATGGACTAGTGCTGGAGTGGTGCAGCTGGCTCATATCACCATGTTTAGGTGTTAGCTGGGAGAGCAGAAAAACCTGAGAGGCAGTGGTAAAGTGAGGAGGGAAAGCTGTTATCTACTTGTACAAGATGGGAGGAAGGGCTATCATCAGTGCCGTACTTATGGGCGTCAGATAAGCACTGTGCTGTGACGCCATATTTGACTACTACTTTCAGATGCATTGAAGTGTAATAAAGCAGAGTCAAAACATGCATGTGAAACTATCAGTTAAAACAGTAGTTACAGTATAAGCACGCAAAATAGTTTTACATTCACGTATTAGGGTTTGTAGACATAGTAACTGCAATTTCTGTTTAATTTTTTTCTTTTTCTTTCTGCACATTTTAATAGTTATGTTCCACATACACATGTGTACAAACTTTTAATATTGCTACATGCACAGAGATGGTAGAATGAATGTCTCACTTTGATTTGAGTCAATATGCAAATTAAAATACATATTTAAACAAATGAATGGAAAGATTTTATTGTAAAATGAAGCTGAAAATCAGCTTGTTGAGTTAAATTCATTATTATAACAGTAAATCAGATTTTTAAGCATAGAAATGGAAAGTTTGTGGTGGTAAAAATGAAACAAATAGTGTGTTTCATAAATGTGCATATTTTTGTGACTTCAGTGAGAACTAGGACTGGTAAACTAATATTCGAATTTCGAATATTATTCGAATATGATAAAAATATGTATATTCGAACGTA
>JAPTGW010000005.1:38012233-38023126 GCA_029814545.1 Apogonichthyoides opercularis
CATTGCACACCTTCTGTGAAAGTTTTGTTGACTTTTGTCCAGCTGTTCAGACACTAGACGACGGACACGCACACAGACACATGCTACCGAAAACAATACCCCACGCTCTTTTCGAGCGGGGTAAAAATCAGGAATAAAAAAACGCCAGAATGTGAAAATACTTCAGCAGCCTCTCCTCCGAGTCCAGATCAAAAGATTAAGTACTGATACCCTGACACTGTTTCACACCACTGTGAAAAAGACAAGACACTTTAAACGCCATCATGTATTTAACCTGCCTATCTGTCTCAAAAAACCTGTGATTAACCTGCATCGTGGGCTGAATTTCTGTCGCCCAGAAAGAGAGACCACAGAAGTGAGTAGAATTGTAGTTTCTTCAGACAACTTAAATTATAATAATCAGAAAGCCAATTATGGATTATTTGCTTAATAAAGCCAAAAACTATCTAGCATTTGAGCTTTAGTGACAGTAAAGGCTCTTACTCTGCAACATCCTGCAGGAAGGCCCTGGTAAAGAAGTGATTACAGATATTTCCGGCACCGTAGACCAACTCCCCGTCTGGACCTTGGAGTTCAGCTGTGTATGGTTGGATCTCACTGTACTCCACCACCTGGGGGACTCCTTCCACCCTGCAAACCACACCCACAGGCTCTGTAGGGTATGCCTTCTGCACCACCTGTCACACAATGAGAAGCAGGAGTCACATGACAGTCTCTGAACATTCTTCCAGTTTCTGTTGTTAAGTGACTGCTCTACCTTGGCTCCACAGTCAGCACCTTTGCTAATGCAGAACCCAATAAACACAGGGTCAGCCATCTTGACCAGGATATTGTCCACACAGTACACGTGCAGGTACTCCACTCCCTTCTCCTTCATGTCCTCCAGAACATTATTGTCCACCAAGGCCTGGTACAGACCACCATTCCCATCTGACAGATACACAGGTCAGACCATCACACAACACAGCATGAGTTTAACACCTAATACATCTTTAATTGGATAATTACTTTTAAAGCTACACCCATTACCTGGGGCCATGGCGAGCTTCCCTTTACTCTGCAGGATGACTTTTCCATCAAACGTCACTGCTGGGATCATCCTCTGCTCAAACATCATAATATTTGATGGTTCAAGGCCAAAGTAGTTGTTCTCTTTGAAGAACACCTCAGTGGGGGCCAGAGTGAACTCACTAGTCATTATATACCTGAAAATTAGCAAATTATATAAAGCTTAAAGACGAGCCAAATCCTGTTTTCTGTCACCTGATCACTTTCCTTGCAGGACATAGATTCATCCAGCAAATGAAAGTGTGAAAATGCTCAAAAACACAAACATTTTAGCTGTCTTACGCAGAGACAATGCAACACATGAGCTTAATTTTCTCTACTGATGACTCACTTCTGTAAGTCATTGTCAAACTGCCCATTTTTTTTCAAACCTCTCAGTATTATTTTTTCACTCTGTCACATCAATCGAGAAAAATGCTTTGACACTTTTCTGGAAACTTCCAGTTTTCTTGGCAATAGCCCTGTGGACAGTTACTCTAATGAATATAATGTAGGAATTATTGTTTTATGGTCAACTATTAGATCAGAAGCCTTGCTCATGAGTGAAGCAAAATACTAAAGAAAAATACTTTACTCAAGGACAAATCCTCAAAACACATCCTGCCCTTGTGTTCTTTGAATATTTGTGATGGTAATTCACAAATTTGCTGTTGAACATTCTAGACATTAGTGAGTAAGCTTAATTTATCTGTATCTTACCATGGAACAGTACATTTTGTGCCATGCTTGCCTTCTGCCAGCTCTTGGATTTTGTGAATGCGCTCTGCCTGTATCTGATACAAGGTTTTGCCACTGGGCAACCCAACGTCATACATCCCTTTTGGATACTGAACGCCAAGACGGGTCCCCTGACCGCCAGCCAGGAGCAGGACTCCGACTCGATTCTTGGAGATTTGCAAAAGCCCTAAAAAGAAAGTAACAACAGTAGGAGTAAGACGCACATGAACAAGCAAACAAGGCTTTTTTTCCAGTCCTGTCAATAACTGACCTACATCACACCATCTTCTGACAAACAGAAGAAGTGAAATCTTTACAAGCTGACCTACTGATTTTTTAATGTTCAGTAGCTTCATATCTTGTGATTTTATTGATTTAAGACTAAAAGGTCAATAAAAATGTTAACTGGATGAATCTAGGTTGCACAATAGGTTTAAGAACTAATTTTTCATTGATTTTCTTAAACTGAAAATACACTTTAAGGGTTATTTTTATGGCCAGTATAAAAAGGAATCATTGCAAACCATTGACTGTTCTTTCACAATCCTAAAACACTTTTTATAGGGTTAAGTATGCAGTAAGTAGTGATGAAAGTGGAACTGTAGGTAAAGTAAAAATATTTCATTTATAAAACTGAAAGATGGAGCTAATGCTACAGTAGGCACCATCATTCATTTTATGCAACTATAGCTCTTACATAAAATTTAGGAGGGTGAGAAGTATGTCACCTTAGAAGTTATTGAAAATATAAAACAACCTTGTGTAAAATGGAAAAACTCATTTAAAGATCAAGTGCCTCTGCAATGTACTAGACCAGGGGTGTCAAACTCATTTTATTTCAGGGGCCACATTCAGTCCAATATGATCTGAAGTGGGCCGAACCAGTAAAATAATAAGTGAAAAAGTAAAACCACATTATGAAAATATTTACATCTACAAAGTTTCCTTAAATATCTGAACACAAATAACCTGAAATGTATGAAGAAAAATAAGTGCAATTTATTTTTTTTTAACAATAATCTGCATCAGTTTATCATTTACACATGCACATTAAAACCTACAGATCACATTTGATCTACAAATACACAAGACATTTGATAACAGGCAGAATATGGTTAAAGTTACAGTTGTTTTTCTTAAGACATTTCAGGTTGTTCATATTTGTTCAGATTATTTACACTTGTTGTAAAAGAGTTTGTAAATGTAAATATATTCATGTAATTTTTTTTTTAACTAAAACACAGAGAAATTATGATTATTTATAGGTAATAAGTAATAATAAGTAATACAAGTAATAAGTAATAATAATATTATTACTTTCCTGGTCTGATCCATTTGAGAGCATATTGTGGCCCCTGAACTAAAATGGTTTTGACATCCTTAATTGTTAACATCTCAGTGTAATTTCTATATTTCACAAATTCATCCAATGGGCCGGATTGGACCCTTTGGCAGGCCTGTTTTGGCCCGCGGGCCATATGTTTGAGGATCTGTACCATTTTTAACCATAAACCAAACATTATTTCAGTCTGAACACTGCCCCCTGTTCTTCTACCTAGCAGTTTGGGTGGGGTTTTTTTTCCTTGAATGAATCTACCATATTCTCTGTAATAAACAGCTCTACACATCTGTTAACATTCACCTTCATTTTCCCACTGCGCAAGCGTGTTTTTGTCACTTTTCGTCACGCTGCCGATGAACTGTGGCGGTACCGGCTCCATATATTTATCCAGGCTGACCGGGGGGGAGGCTGCGGCCCGGGCGGCTCCTTCACAGTGCTCCTTCAGCCCCTGGAGGTCCAGCAGAGACAGCTCCTGGAGGAACACGTCCCTCTCCTCCTCATTCAGCTCCGGCCAAAACTGCAGGACATGAAGCTGCCCTGCACTTTCTAAAGTCTGCTTCACTTTCTCCACTGACAACATTTTGAGTTTTTCCGTCCAGATGCAGGAAAACCTAAAGCTTCAAGTGTGCACACATGCGACTGGACTGTCCTCAGAGGTTTATGTCTGCTGCACGAGGATGGGAGTTTCAGGAGGAAATGACTGTGTGTGTGTGTGTCATAAACTCGTGACTCTGGGACACGGATCCTGTGGTTAAATACTGAAAAATAACAGGACGGATAACAAACGCCTTTATACAGGTACAGAAACGACCGAAAGTGATTCGTCAGCTTTCACAAAACCGGGCGAATGAATCCGAGTCTGTACCCGGGTTTAGGTTTCGACCGCGGACTAAAGACATCAAATACTTTGAGGAAATACTGTGTGGACTCAGCGTCTCATCAGCTGATTTACCGCCTGACTGTGAAATCCGTCGAGTATTGCAGAAAAGTGTCCGAACTCTCTGCTGTCAGTAGATTGTAATGGATGAAATGCCGTGAAGTTTTACTCGAGGTGGCCCCAAAATGTTCCTGCTACACTTTGTGGGTTAATGTGCCAATAAAGTGAACAAGGCAGGGACCGTCCACAAAGTGCAAACAGCCCATGACTGAGGGAAGCCCGAGAAAAGAGCAGAACATTGGTTGTTTTTTAAGGCAATGGCTACGTTAAAAAAAATAAAAGTATTAACCTATCACCATAAAGTAATGCTTGCGTCACAAAGTGCTATTATAGATATCGATGTATATTAGCTGTCTACATTATTAGTAGTAGTAGTATTGTCATTTGTAGTCAGTTAAGCAATTTATTTTTTTTCTCTTTGTTGTATTTGTTGTCACTTGTGCTGCTGTGACATATGAATTTCAAATATGTTTTTTTGTTTTGCATTAGATTTGTTTTTGGTTTAAAAAAAAAGTGTAAAATCCAGTCAGCCTCTTCCATCCAAAAAATGTATCTCTATTTTATTTATATTTGCATATCAATGTACAAAAAACCCCTGAATACTGTTTAAAAAAATTGTAAAATGTAAAAGATGACTTGCACCTTTCTTGAGCTTGCACAAAATGCTTAAACCTGTTGTGAGTAGTATATTGATCCATAGCTGCACAATGTTACATTTTGGGCCCAGTGATTTTTTTTGGTTTTTTTTCCCCCCATGCGGCCCCAAAACCACAGCAGCACCCCTGAATACAGTGCTAATATGGCATCATATTAAATTATTTAACTAATGCACATAGATATTTGATGTGACCTCCATTTGGAGGTATACATGGTTCTTCTGTCAAACTACAAATCCCAAATACTTTCTTATATGCACCATCTTAATATTCACTTTCAAAGTTTCACAATCAACTTCTGACCAGGGGAGTTGCTGGTATAACGCTCCTCTTGTGCTCCAATGCATGCAGTGTGATGAAAATGTTAGTCTTGATAAATGTAAACAATATACAACTGACCAAAAACAAACAATCTTAAACTTTAAAGCAAAAAAAGAATTTTTAACATTGAGGAGTAAAACAATCAAAACAGTCTTCAACAAGTTCAACACTGAACTATTTTATTCAACAGGTGAGGTCATACAAGCATAAATATTTTTTCACCAAACATTCTTTCAGTGAATGCATCGACAACTACTGTACAATTATTCTCACATACTCATTCCTGCATCATTACCACTTACAGCTAGCATATTAAAATAAAATAGAAATATATATGCTGAATACATTTTTTGTAAACTATGCCACCATTTAGCAATGTACTGTACATTGTAGTCTATAGATTGTATCATCTACAGTAGTAGTTCCCATACATTTCAAGTTCCTTTTTTTAAGACGTTAGAGCAGGATGTTACACTGTACAAAATATGGAAAAACATTTAGCCAAAGAGTGACATCATTCTGTGTCACTGCTTTATGTATATATAATATCAGAGCAAGCGTTCAAATAGACACAAGCTGTGCCAAGAAGACGGGAGAAAAGCTGAAGGGATGTTTGCTTCCAAACTTTTGAGCAAACAAAGCCATCACCTGCTCTCCACTTCTTATGAAGACACAATGTGATTTTAAAAGCAGACGTGGCGGTTAGGTAGGGCCACTGACAAAAGCAGCCTGGCACTGTGAAGGTCACAGACAGTCCAATGTATAAGACTGAAGAGAAGGGTACAGATTGTACTTTTAATGACACATTTGTCCTTGTAGTATTGTAGTACAGTATTTGTCACCTTAGAAATCCAGCTCAGACTGCAACAAATTATGTTCTTCCTCAAAGCTGTGCTTTGTGCCTCAGCTATTTTCAACTGAAACGCAGGTTTTTTTTTTTTTATGGTTATCATCTTGAGACTACAGCTCATCACAGGAATGTTTGAATGTTGAAGCACATCACAGGTGCTACTATCAAACAAGCCAGAGGCGCCTGAATACACCATTCATCATGACACACAGATCACACATTACGTCATAAATCCTGTTTATACAATAAATAAATAGATAAATAACTACAGCAATAAATAAAAAAAAAAAAATTAAAAAAACTAATTAAAGCAGAGTACCTTAAAGTGCATTTAATATCCCATAGAACTTTAATTCCTCTACTGTTGTGGTTAAGAGCAGCTCAGCACACAAGGCACTCATGAGAATCTGTGACCTTCTGACACAGGTGTCAGTCATGTTGGGGGTGTTACGTCTGCTTGGATGTTGAATGTGACTCAGAGTGTTTCAGTAAAAGAATGGGAATTGTCTCTAACTCAGGAGACAGAGGAGAAAGCAGCAGTTATAAATAATGTTACTTGGGTTTCTCCTGTGGCTTCAATGACATGTGAATGGCTCAATAATACATTATTCTGTTTTGTGGTGATATGTAAATATAGTTGTTGTAAAGGGCCCAAATTTTTATATTCAAGTCTTCCACAACTTGTATCAAACTCCATGATAGCAAAGACAATACATTAAATTCCCTAATGCACAAAATGTTTGCAGAGTAATCAAGACATGAACAAAACACATAGGACAGAAGATGCAATACCCTGTGCAGACATACAGTACATCATCATATATCACACACTATGACAAATGAAACAGATTTTGGCATGCTGTATCTAATCGCTTGCAGATTTTCATTCAGTCAATATGAATAGATGTTTCATAAGAACCAGTGTATCTGTTAATGATGCTGGTCACAAAAACACAGACATGCAGATAAACAGCTCATGAACAGCATTTGAACTACTTCATCATTAAAACTGAACAAAGCTGCATAACGTTCAACAAGGGGACGCTGACATGGAGCGGCTGACAGGTCCTCATCTAAACACAATGGAACACTGTGGAACATTATGATGCACAATGGGAATCTACATTATTTGTCTATGATTACTAATGTGCAATTTTCCCAGTAAGGGTTCCTGGGAAATTGTTCTGCAAAGCCCTTCAAGACAACAGACCAACAGGACATGTCCTGTCACATTGTCAGTGTCCAAGTACATTTTACTGGTCAACCAGTAAACCGCTTCATCAAGTTCACATAAACTTTATTTCCTCTAATCTAAGATTATGTTAGCAGCTATTAAAGCAGTGCTAAAATGCTTTAAATAACACAAACCAACAGAAATTGTATCAACCAAGTGCAAAGTTACCAGCCTCTCTGCTTTTCAAGGTGTCTTTCAGGTTTCATAGAAATCTTAATAATTTGATTAAATTGTCTTAAATCCACCTTTTCTTTGACTCCAATTATTTAAACTTTTAAGTCAAAAGAAAAAAAAAAAAACTTTTAAAAACCTTTGAACTGTTGACCCTCCTCACTTTGACTGGACCCCTAGTGTGATCTTGAGGTATTCGTAGACTACATAGCTGATGCTCACTGATGGAATGACCTTCATGAAGTTGGGCGCCAGGCCTCTGTAGAGTCCCATAGGACCTTCGGTCCTTACAATGTGTTTGAATAAACCACTCATGCTCATTTGAGGTCCTCCTTCTAGGGTCGCTGTAGAAATAGAAAGAGGACACCTTATTAAACATAACAACATATGCAAGATGAATACACAACATGAGAGAGAAGATGTTAGATGAAACTCAGGAAAAGCTGCAGAAGCAAGAACCTCAACAGTGACCTTCATTATGAAGTACATTAACATTGGTCCATTACAGTGCCTGTAGTTTATAGTATTGTAAAAGCGGTAAGGTAGAAAAGTAGTAAGGTAGCAAACACAGTTTGATATGACATAAGAAAATATGAGCGCAAATTAAGAGTCAATAGATTTGAGATTGTTTTATGGTTGACACACAATACAGACTCTTTCTCAAACTACTAGATATAAAATATTACAACAATATTGCAAAGTTCAGTTAAATAACAGTTTCTTGGATCTTTCTGGATATTTTCACATCAGTTATGTGGGAGACTTGAGATTTTTAGACAGTTGGTCTGGCAGGATTTCTACAAGTTTTATCATTAGTCAGGGATGACTATCAAGGTCAAAACTCAACTATGTGGCTGAAGTTACAAAAATAGCTTCAATCATTCAGTAACTTTGTTTGGAGGGACATTAAAAACATAGTGGCACTGACCTTGTGCCTGCATTCGAGTCCGGACCAGAGCCAGTGGGTAACTGGCTAACTGGCCACATGTGCTGGAGGTGGTGCCACAAGCCAAGAGCACAAACACTCCTGGGTCAGGGCTGTCTATGGCGAAGCGCTGCAGCCAGGAATTCTTAAGAGTCTGAGACAGAGGAGAGCACAGTCAGGCCAATCTACAAAAATAAAAACATCAATATGATGGGAGTCCTCTCTCGGCCTTAAACACTCACCTCGTATACAGCCAGGTCGATGCCAGCGTACGGGATGATGCCTAGCATGTTGGGGACATAGCCTTTGTAAAAAGCAGCAACACCTTCCTTCTGGAAAATATGTTTGGCACAATCCAAGATACCCACGTACTGGCCCGTCTTCCTCAGTGCTAACCGTGTTTTCAGGACCTGAGAAGACAGGAAGTGATGTCAGGCCTGACATCAATTCACCTTCACTTTTTTGTCCAAGAGTCGTAGAAAATCTTTTATACTATATATACACCGTGCATTATCTTTCACATTTAATAAGTAGTGTGTTATGAACCTCTTTTACATAAATGACTTGCTCACACTTTGTGCAAAATTGAAGGTCTGTGAGTCTGCGTGTGAAGGTCTGTTTTCCTCCAGAAAAGAGGTCACAGTACAGTTTCACATCATGGGTTCAAGGTTAAAAGTTAAAATGGGCAGTCAGTCACAAGACAAGATGACTCCAGCTGGATAGTTCTGCATACAATCACAATGAGTTATGAGAGACAAACAATCCTTCTGACTGAGGAGTATTTGTTAAACTGCGAGTCTTTCTTGAAAATCTCTTTCTGTGTCAATTGTGTCTCGTACCTCCATGGGGTAGATGCTGCTCTGAGCGATTGCCCCGGCCAGAGAACCTGCCACCAGCCTCTCTGTGATACCCAGCGTCTCCTGGTTGCTTCCAATCAATCTTTTAATCTGACAAAACAATGAGGAACACAGGCATGATTTCCATGTGCAGCAGAACAACATGCGGTGTGTGTAAAAGGCTTAGAGCAGCCAGAGCCCCTTCATTACTCACCTGTTCATAGGCCATAAACTTGATAGCGGACTCTGGGGCGATTTTAATGACATTGATGCCGTTGCCTCGCCACAGTGACCTCACACCACCTTCCTTAATCATCTGGCTGAAGCCACCAGCGATACGCATGCTGTTGTTTTTGGAGGCATGAACCTGTGGACACCAGAGAGTCAGCATATAGTCACACAGTGCTCACAAATCAACTTCTTTCCGTTTCGTGTTCCCTTCCTAGAACCAGCTCCATTCATTAGCTGTGTCTTGTGGTTTACCTGCATGAGCACTTTGAGTCTGTCGAGAGGTGCAGTGCAGGTTCGAGAGACTGCCCCTGCTCCTCCTCCGGCCACCAGGTGTCGCCACCACATGCCTGTTTTCTTCTCCTCTGCTGTGAACTCATCTGGCACCAACAAACTTTCACCAACATCAAAGATCTACACAGACAGCAAAGGGTTTAAGTTTTCTTACTGTTCTGTGTAAATCTGGTATGCTCTAAAGAAAAGTGTGACGTCTATGCAGGGTATGGTGGGTTTATTTGGCATGTGCTTTATGTCTTATAGATGTACTTCAAAACAGCCTGCAACTGTCATTTACTGGTGAGTTCAGCTGAATAATCACTAACCAGTGCAAGAAATCTTTACACCACCTGACTTTGCACAGAAATGTTCATGTCCATGCTGCTTTAAGACACTGTTAAGTTTAATGATTTAAACTTAAATATATGTAAAATGTAAGGACCAGTCTTATTCACCACTACACTGAATAAACACTAAAATAAAATGCTAAAGTTTAATTCAGTTGCTAACGCAGTTAACTTGACTATGAAATGGTTAAAGCTATACTTCACTTGTTGGCTACCAGGTCTGAATTTATGCTCTGATTCTGAGTTGTGTTACTGGCAGCACAGTAAGGCTATGAGAACAGGAGTACCGTGGAGTGTTTCCAGTAGAGGATGATCTCAGGAATGTTGTCTGCTGGATGCAGGAGGTGGTAATCTCGCCACTCATTCCAGTCAATCGTCATTGTGCCATTTTTATCCATGCTGGGGAATAACAACACAGATACATAGTATTAGAAATGGGACAGTTTTTGGCAATAGAAAGAACAAACTGTGTCCTCACATGCACTGTGATCCCATATTGACCTTAAATTTTGTGCCAACACTGAATCACCACATATAACCAAATCAGTTTTTGTTTTTCCACTTTTATATTTGACACATTTTCATGTTAAAGACCAGAATTTTGTTGCTGGGACCTGAATTAAACAGACTGTACAGTGGTGACATCAGCACGGCAATGATCAAGCAGACTATAGAAGCTACTACTTACTACAGGATAGGGGCCCAGATATGACCCCTCCTTATTCTGAGACCAGACAGAAAGAGGGAGAGACACACATACAGACATGAGGTTAGAAAGACAAGACAATGATCATAGCATGGGCCAAAAACCTCAACTGAGAGGAGCTGATGAAGGAAGAGCAGCCGAGGCCCCCCCATGTCTGACTGGAATAGGCTGAGATACCTGATATCTATAACCTGTGAATATGATTTAAAGGTGCAGTATGCAGGAAATTTATCTAAAGTAATCATAAAATGGCCCTTATATGTCACCAGACATTAAGGA
>JAPTGW010000005.1:38229158-38241179 GCA_029814545.1 Apogonichthyoides opercularis
ATGGACTGCTCGCAACAGTTAATATTTCCTCCTGTCTGTTTCATGTGAACATATCCTGCTGCCTAAGTGAGCAATAGTACATTTAACATGTACAGAGAAATTGCATTAGTTCATGAATTTGTACACAGTAAGCCCAGCTGGAGTTCAGGCCGAAAAAAATGGACACTTTAATCTGCATTAGCTATAAATAACCTCATGAGGCTAACTAAGGACACAGATTAACAGGCCTAACAACAGATGTACCTAAATCATGTATGTTAAATCATTTCATATTATTACTTAGTCCTGAGTTGGATCATTCACACATTCACAGCCTAAAATAACTCATTTTATCATCCTTTTGTAACTACAGATGTATATTATGCTACATAGATACGCTACATTTATATGAGAAGGTATTTTATGACTATACCTTCATTTTCACGTGTATATTTTATGACACAAATCAAACCTAATCAGTATTTTTACGCAAAAGAAATACAGTCCTCTAAAAACAGAGAGGCAGGTATTTGAAAATCGTAGATTTAATCAGTGCTTTATGAGTGTAGTTTGGTGACATGCAGGAACCAGTTATTAGTCACTTATGTTAAATGTACCTAAATGTGCTTACATATATCCAAACCTCTGCTGAAGACATCTACTCATGCCAATTATACTGAATTCTATTATATAAAACTATGCGAAAACACCCAAAAGCTCAGAACGCCATGCTTTCTACGATCAACTCTACAGTCTTATGTTTTGACTTTGAACGCATCACGGCCCGCGGACGAGCAGCCAAAACAAACCTGTATCGCTCCGCCCCTAAGTTGTAACGGACACGTTTTTACGTAACCAATAAGATGCGAGTATACGTGCTATACGTAGTACGACGTGCGTACGTGCCAAGATTCATGGAATGCGGAGTGTGGTGTGTCTTGCTCATGTGTTGTCGTGTATTATTCACCTGTCCGGGATGAGCTTTAGTATATGCTTAAAAGGTGTGTGAACCAGAGGACGCAAGCTGTGCCGGGTTGGCGGAAGGAATACATAAACCCAGTTGGAATATGTAGTTTTATAGGGCCAGCAGAGTTGGACGCAGACTGCTAGCTACTTTTAGCTTTGTTGGTAACAGAACGCTAGCTTTTAACCTTACCAAATACGGTTAAGACGTAAATTATAAGGCTTTATAACCACAAACTACAGCTTTTTGTCGTGTTGTTGTTTTCCAGCAATAGCACCTGGCGAATACTCTGAAAAGTAAAGTGTTCGTTTTAATTGAGCAGAGTGCTGGAAAAGTGCTCGTCGGACCGGGTGACCTTCCCCCACAGTGGGGGTGTGTGTCTCCAGCCTCTTCACTCGTCGACATATGTGCACGGAGGACTGAGATGACCCGGTATGAAGTGTACATAAGTGCATAAAGGAGCAGAGACCTCATTCGTCTCCTGTAACTGGACATTTAGTTGTTTTTAAGGTTGCACTTTCAGAAGAATGACTCGCCGCTCAGTGGTGAACCTGGCGTGCCTTGGGAGTCGTGCTATCACCCTGCTTTACAAAAACTCACCTCGCCCACTTCACATTTCACTGTGCAAATCTTCATCTCAACCCAAAGCTGGTTTCAAACCTGAAAAGGTTGCAGTGGTCACTAAGACTACACGCTACGAGTTTGAGCAGCAGCGGTATCGCTATGCAGGGCTATCTGAGGAGGACCTAAAACAGCTGGTAAAACTGCATTTCACTTTCACACATATTGACTTTACCCCCTGGCGAAAGAAACACGTCTCGCCTGTCTCTAGATCTCTGACTAAAGTTGTTTCCGTTTTGCAGCTTGCTATGAAGGGCTCCAGCTACAGTGGTCTGCTGGAGAGACACAACATCCACACCAACAATGTGGAGCATATTGTGAAGAGTTTGAGGTATGATGGAAAAATAACACCAGAGACACTCTCCGATTAAGCAGAAAGATTTAATGGTTTTCTGATTGTTTTTGCAGGAGAGAAGGTATTGAGGTGAGAGTGGTGAAGAGAGGAGAGTATGATGAAGAAGTAGTGCGATGGGCAGATGCCATTATTTCTGCTGGAGGTGGGATTGATGAATGGCTTTTTGTACTTTTACTGCCTCTCCCTTTAACAATTACTCTTTAACAATATTTCATGGATACAAAGATTTAACTTCAGATACTATTTCACTGTTGTTATTTCTGACTGACAGCTGTATAACAGAATTTTCCTTGGACATCAACTTTTGTGTCCAGGCTTGATGTAGAGAATGGGCAGGACTTACTGAACTCACGGGGCAAAAAAGTCACAAAAGCTTTAGGCAACAACACATACAACCATACAATGCAAGTTCTCTAAATGCAGTTTGTTTTGTCAGGTGATGGGACAATGCTACTTGTTGCCAGTAAGGTTTTGAGCAAGGACAAACCGGTTGTTGGTGTTAACACAGACCCTGAGAGGTAAAACACTGTTTGGAAAGGCTTATGGTTGATAATTTGATAATTAATGCATTCCATGATGCACGTTAGCACTCTGAAAAGAATTTAAAGCTCAGAAGTTACAAATAATTTCAAGTAATTCAACATTCTCCTGATTGTAATTATTATTTTTTTTCCCATTTCTCTGTTTTTTCTAAAGGTCAGAAGGTCATCTGTGCTTGCCAGTACGCTACACACGTGCCTTCCCAGAGGCACTGGAGAAACTGTTCCATGGAGACTTCAGGTGTGTTTTTCCCCACAAATAATCAGTGTTGACCTGCTCTGGCTCAAAGAGCTGTAATAGTGACACTCAGCAAGTCGGGTAGAAAACAGTTACAAAAAGTAGTAACGACATTAAGTGTGCAGAGCAAATACTTTTGTGTAAACTGTAAACAACATTGATTCTGTCAGTAGCTTAACTGCACTTTAGAGTTCAAGACGAGTTAAAATCTGTGTTGTCTGGAACAGGTCACATGGTCTCTAAAACCCCACTGTGGTGTTCTCTGAAACTTAAATCCAGTTACCGTGTCTGGTCCAAACTACAGTAACAACAGGACATTAAAGCCACAGTTCAGGCTGCACTGAGTTTGTGAACTGTGGATTTTAAACCTGAATTTAATTTGTGAATCGGATATGGTTTTACTTACCTCTACCAATACAAACATGTTGATATTTACACAATTTCAGTGACTGCACATGAAAAAGTAGACTACTGCATTGACTCAGACGTATCACTGTGGTGTTTGTCAAATTAAATCCCTTTTTAATAAGATTCCCTGACCCTTAAATCACTAATTCAGCGCTTACTTTGGTCAGTGTCCGTTTCTAACTGTTCTGAAGCAGTTTTGTTTTTCCCTTCTTTAACTATAATAAATGCATAGACAGAGGATCGCACAGGAATAAAATAATGAAACGCAAAATAATTGGTATCAGTGTATTTTTGATAGATAATAAATTTGACTTTTTTTTTTTTTAAACCTCTACTCAAAACAAATTGACCCTTCATGGCCTCCTCTGGGTCCTCAAGCCATGATGCCTAATAATTTATTATTCCAGAGTCTTCTAAACATCTTTTTGTTGTGATCTCTTGGCTGGTGAGTGTTAACCAGACTGACTGATAATGAAAATACTACTTATAGTCAGTCAGTTGTAGGGTACAACTCAAGTTCTCTGTATTTTTCTGATGATTTACACACTAAAGTCCTGTTTTTTGTTTAGTTTTATTGTATTATTATCATCACTGTACTGCTGTTATTAGATAACCCGCCCAGTTTGTAGCTGTGTGGTGTTTACTGACATGCTACATTATCATTGTTCTGATTTCATACTGTGTTCAGGTGGCTGTGGCGTCAGAGGATTCGGCTACACTTGGAGGGAACAGGAATCAATCCGACCCCTGTGGACCTACATGAACAGCAGCTGAGTCTGGAGCAGCACAACCAGGCTCACCGCATCACCACCATGGACAGCCAGCGCAGTATGAGTCCAAAACCTGCTATGTGTACCTAACAATATATATAAGATATTTATTTATTTAGGCCTGGTTGACATTTTTGCTAATTCACTAACATTCTTCAGGGACAGGAACACTACATGAGAGCTTCTCCAAGCCCAGTCTCCTCCCCATCAGAAGCTTGAATGAAATCTTCATTGGAGAGTCTCTGTCCTCCAGGTACCTGTGTCATTCAAACCCATTTGTACGTGTATATTAACGTGTGTACGCATGCTATAACCCTCCTTATCCCCAGCTCCTTCACCACCACCCTACTCATCTGTCCAGTGCTCATCAGACCCATCTCTGTCCACCACAGGGTGAAGTTAAAATCCTTCAAACCCCATGTTAACCTCTTGCTCCATAGGGCTTCCTACTATGAGATTTCTGTGGATGATGGCCCGTGGGAAAAGCAGAAGAGTTCAGGCCTCAGCATCTGCACAGGGACAGGATCCAAAGCCTGGTACTACAAACTATACTCAACTTACACCTAAACCCTACCAGTGCTTAGTCAAAGGCTAGTCTTCAATATAAGGAGCTAGTTTATTCCTCATCTTAAGAAACTTAGACCAGCTTCTGTGTGGTTAGTTTCATAAGGCAGGTTTTTAATGAGAGAGACGTGTGAATAAATGCACCAACATGGCTGGCACTGCACAGAATGGTCATCAAGAACTCTAAATCTACACAAAGTAACAAATACTACTAGAGGAAAGTAATGTGGGAACATATTACCCAAGGCCCATTTGTACATATTTGATGACAGAACATTCTGTTTGATCTGTTTCTAATGTCAGACTACATTCACATGGCAGCAGTTTTCCTCTGGTGTTACACTCGAGATGGGAGGCTCCGTATATTATTACTATCATACTGCTTTCAAGTTCTATAAACACAAAACAATGACAAATTGTTCGTATCACTTTACCACTTTCTTGTTGATCAGCAAGAGGAAGATAAGAAGTCTGGATGGATAATGGACCATAATTAAGTAAAACAAACTTTGAAACGGCTAATTTTAGCATTCAACCACTTCTTTACTAAAATGATTGTCTGTTTTGAGATGTTGTAGAAATGGCATCAATTGTGAAAAGTGTCTTTCAAGCACAATAGTTGGATATTAAGGAATTATTTTTCAGTTTTCCTACCACATCACTCAGCTGTGTCAGAGTAATGTTAGCTAAGAAGTGGTTAAAGGCTAACTTGAACTTTTGTCTTACGGCTTCAGATATGTTGTGTTAATTTGAAATACGGTCCTGTATCACTCTAGGTTTTCAGTATCCAGTGAATTTATAGTGATTTATCAGATTTTCTGTGTTTATACAACTTAAACAGCAGTAAACATACTTTCTGTAACAGCATTTGAGCTTCCCACCTTAAAGATTATATCAGCGGAAATGGCCTCCTGTCATTAGGGTCCATGGGTTGTTTTACAGAGATCCCTGGTGTTTAGGGGGATGCTACTTAATTCAGCAAAAACCCAGTTAGTGGTGTAAATGTAATGTTATTTGTTGCAGCCCTGAAAAGGCCAACTCTCACTTTTATGTTTGGATGGTGATGTCAATCAGTACCATCTCTCACTCTCACACTCACTCAAAAAAACCTAATAATTTGATTGACCCCCCCCCCACACACACACACACACACACACTTGATATCTCATCCTTTTTTCACACACAACACTTGGACCCACCCAGTATTTATCTATGAATATGTTGGATAATAAAAAAAACCCATTGTGTACCACAGACATGCATTCCACATTAAAAGGTGGTTTGCTTTCACTCAGATGTGAATATAACCTACAGAACAATCAACAGGCTACATATGAGATGCTTTGAACTGAATGGTAATCTCATAGCAGAATCACAGGAAGCTTTATTATGGTCTGAAGTATTGGACAAAATGAGACTTTGATTTACTGAAATTTTATGTGTGAACCAAACTGTTTCAGGATCAGCAGAATCAACACTGATGTCAACGCATTATACTGTTATTTTGATCACTGTGACTTTTTCATGAACGTCATCCTGTTTGTTTTAACCTTTGGTGCTGGTAATGCTGTAAAGTAAACAAATGAGTTGGTAGTTTATATTTGTTCCCACGCTTTTGTGTTGGGGCTGTAGTGAGTGTGACAGAGGTCCGGGTCACATTTAGTTATTTTTGCAGATCTACCCACAGTCCTGTTCTACTCAATTACCCACAGTATTCATTCATTCTTGCTTTTCTTTTTGACATGTCAGTGTCCGTACTGACTTACCACAAAGCTGAAGGCCCATGTTTTCCTAGAGCCAGTTAAAGCTTGTAATCAGTCCATGGGTCTTTCTTTGAAATTGCTAATGTATTCTCTCTCTTTGTATCCACAGGTCATATAACATCAACAAACTAGCTGAACAAGCCGTGGAGGAGGTTTTGAGAATTGGTTCGTATGTGTTGCTTCTGCTGTTCAAGGACATTTCAATGAAATTTTAAATATTTATGAGCAAACTGCCTTTTTTTTTGTACGAAAATCCCAGATGGGTCTTGATTTCCCATTGAATCGTGAATTTATTGAAAAAGGTGAGTTTCTAATTGAGCTGTGTTAAGTGTTGAATTTTTCAGGTGTTTTGCTTTATGTGTTAATGGTGTTTATTTATGCCCGTGCTCAGTTACTGATGAATACAATGAGTCGCTGGTGTTCAGTCCTGAGGACCGGCGGTTGTTGTTCAGTATCAGAGAGCCCATCGTGAACAGGGTGTTCTCCAGCAGTCGGCAGAGAGGCTTCGCCAGCAAGTCAGTGATTTTCCAAGTCAGTAAGCAGTGGGGTTAAAATAAAACCGTCCAGCTAACATTTTGATGGTATCATTGCCTCTGCAGGGTGTGTGTCCGCTCACGCTGCTGGGATGCATGCATGGTGGTCGACGGTGGGACTTCATTTGAGTTCAATGATGGAGCCATCGCAACGATCAGCATGAGCGATGAAGATCAGCTGAGGACTGTCCTACTGGAAAACTGAGACTGGTTTCTGTGGAGCCAAAGGGGCGTGGTCAAAGGGAAGTACCAGGTTTTAGGTTTTAGCTACCTTTTTTTTAAAATACCAGAAACAAAGGGTTTTTTTTGCATCACATATTTTCAAAACACAATATTTTTTTTCCCAGGTGAGAACTGGTCATACATAATACATGTAAAAAAAAAAAAAAAAATCAATCAAATCAAGAGTTCTTTCAAATGAGCTTTCAAGTCGAAAAATCTGCTTCGTGGTGGGTTCAGCAGCAGTTGCAAATGAGTTTCAGTTAGATTGTTCCCTCTATATCTGGGTACTTGTGTCATACGGTCAAAAAAAACAAAGCCTCTGCCTTGATATATTAGCCATGTCTCTGGAGTTCTTATTAAAATGGACAGAAGATGAAGTGCTTTTATATTGACATCTGCGTGGTCACATGGAAATGTTCAGTTAAAATGATCTTATTCTGTACATGACTCATAAACGAGTCACACTGGTTAAATATAGCATTGGCTTCTAAGTCACTGTATTGGATGTAAAATACTGTGTATTTCTGTAATAGTAAAGAGAATTCAACTTCAGAACAGCTGTGCTTTGAATCATGTTCATCAACACAACATACATGACTGACTGGAAAAGAATCATCAGAGCTGCATTTACAGATGTAGGATCCATATTTTAGTATCCTGATCATGTCTGGAAATAGAAGCAAAGTAAGTGTATAAATGCTGTAATTCTGGTGACGGATCAGGAAATGTGACACATTAGTCCTGAAATTCTTTTATATCTTTTACTGTAAGGGGGGGGGGGACAGTGAAACTTGTATCTGAATACTTTGACCTCTTTACCCTGTCTGTGGTCCTACTAAAGACAGAAACCTGGAAAAACGACTCAAAAACCTACATGTTAATATAAGAAAGTGCATTAATTGGAGACAGTTTTCATCAGTGTGTAAATTCTTATTTGGTGCTATAGTGGATATTTCTAATGGAGGACGATGTATGTGGGACTGAATTAACTACAGTGTGATGATGGTAATGAAGGAACATGTCAATGCACCAGTTTAGGTCACTGATGTGTTTTTAACACTTTTTGGACACAAAGCAAAGCACAGAGGAATTTGATATATTCAGCTACAGAAACAGACACACTTCATTATTGGTTTGGGTTTGAACATGTATTTGTTGATGGAAATAAAATATCACCTGCTGAAGGTATAGCTCTATGGGAAAGTCAAAGCACAGTGGTTTGTTGCAGCTTATTTGTTGAGTAGAAGTATTTTTGGAATATAGCCTGTATATTTTATAGCTTTTTTTTTGGATACATTTTGGTGCTGAAGAGAATAAGCTGGAGAATAAAGTGCACTAAAATCAGAACTCCATGATAAAATGAGCAGTTTGCTCCATGTTTTAGGTCAAAAGTCTGTCCTCGCTAGGCAGAAAAACTTGCCTCGGAAGTGCAACTGAAACCAAATGTAATGTCCTCCACCATGTATCTAAATATATTTCTTTTTCACTACTAAAGCCACTTGACACAAACTGGAACAATGCTGTTTGATAATCATGCTAAAATGACACCTATACTAGTCAGTGATTTTAAATATGTGATCAAAATCCAAGTTTTGTTCATGTTAATATGCTTAAGTTAAATGATGGTGAAGCTGGAGGTGTTTGGAGGACTGGTTTACAAACTGATCAGAAAAATGTGAGGTGCGTTGTGCCAAAGGTGGAAGCTTTGTGTCGTTATGTTGGGATGTTTTGTTTTGGAATTGGATAAAGTCAAATGAAAGTGATTTTGTGTTTGTCTTTGTCTTCCTTTACATTTTTTTTTCAACCCCTTACAAAATCGGCACTAAATATGTAAAATATTACGTAGTCGATTTCGTGAATCAAATTAACTGAATTAAAAGGACTTATTTCTATGCATTTGTCTTAATGGTTATTTTGTAAACCAGTTAATTTTTATACACAATCACTGTATGTGTTAATTACATAAACTCTTGATGGTACAAAAAAAAAGTCACATTTCAAGTACATTAGGGTATCATGTTTAAGTAGAAAAGGATGAAAGCAAAGGATAAACCCAATTTAACTGTTATCACTGTAGCCAAATTAAAACATTTAAACTATGCCTTTCATCATTAGATTAAGGAAGAATTTTATTTACAAATTAAACCCATGACAAGAGACAAGTGTTTATACTCAGTGGATTTACTCAAGACTCAAGGAGAACATGTACAGTTTATAAAAATTGATTTGTCTGTTTGAATAAAACAATTTTATCACACTCGCAGCCACAGTGACAATGGATTCAGCAGAAATATCCAAACCTGGTTCAGGAGCTGAAGTCCAGATGCATCATTTTACATTAAAACCTCCAATGATTAAAAGACTCTTCTTTCTGATAAAACAGCATTATTCAAGCACATTTGTCTCTCGACTTAATCTGACAAATCAGCTGACCCAAATGTTTCATCCTACGTCTGATTCCAAGTCTTTCCACTTTGTTTCTCACAAATTTTAAATTAAAAACATTAAAACCTAAAACATTCAAAAATCTTTAAGTTTAACATTGCAACAACTGTATTAAACATTCAAATTCCCTTTCCTATGTAACAAAAAACCAAAACGGAACTATAAGCTCGATTGTTCAGTACTTTCAGGTCTCATCTGCTTGGACCTTCAGTACCGTCAATGCGAGTCAACTAACAACTCCTGTAGCAGCAACGAAGACTGAAACATGGCTCCACGACTGCACAACGGGCTACACCTCCTGTACGTGTGGTGGAATACTGCGGGGTCGGACACACCGTCACACTGACTCTGGTTCGGTTACAGTTTGAACCTCAGTCGACATTTCCTGTTCCACATGGTGCAGTCGCTGAGGCTGCCGATGAGTCTGCTGGAGGGCGTGGGCCGGGCGACAGCTGTGAAAGGCCTGGAGTTAATGGAGATACGAGGCATTTCTTTCTTCAGGGAGGGCAAGTGGCCGTCTGTCGCGAGGCCAAACACGTCAAGCAGGTTGAGCGTGGGGATGTTTTCACCCAAGTCACTGAAAAACACATGAGCTGGTTTAATCTGGAGCACAGAGACAGAAGGACAAACAGACGGTGGGACAGCACTCACCTCAGGGCTGCTAGGTGGATGTGATAACAGCGACTCAAGGACAAATGCACCAGACGCTTCAGCTGCCCCAAGACAGGGAAACTGTCAGCCATCAGCAGTGTGCTGTCACTAACACAGAGCAACCAGGGTCACCATGACAACAAAGCTGCACTCATTGAGATTTAAGTCCATAAGTTGCAAGTTTTATCAAACGTCATAATTCAATATTGGTGTGAGCTGTGCAGTTAATCAGAATAAGTGACTTCCTCAGTTGCAGGATCGACATCCTCCTTTCAACTATCGGATATTCTAACAGTGATATGATTGAACCCCTGAACTGCAACGACAAGCTGAAAATGGTACGTTTGGACAAAGACGCACAGCTCTGTAGCATTTTTCTTTGTAGGAATTTAGACATTTAGCCATGACACGTCTTTATCCAACCAACACCATTACAAAATGTACTGTCGCAGCATTTGTGTTCAGCACTGCCAAATAACAGGCCAAACAACCTGGAGACCCTATGCCAGAGCAATAGTGGAGGGCACCAGAGTGTATATCCAGCACTGTCAAAAGTGCTAACAAAGTGGAGGCAGCTATGAAAAAACTGTATTTTTTGTTTTGTTTTTTTTTAAAGGAAAGGAGGATGTACTGTTTAAAATATCCCTGAAATAAAATGCACATTTCAAGGTGATGTGTAATAAAGCAAGTACGGTCCACAATAATAGCAATATGACTTTCACCACATCATGCAGCCCTACTTTGTTTTTTTTACAACTAATGTGTAATAAGGTGACGCTAACCGCATTGTGTTGATCCATAAATTTCATGCTCAAAAGTTCTGAGTAATTAAATCTTACCTTAAATCTAGTGTGTGAATTTGTTGGCATCTCGACACCAGCACTTTTACATCTGAAAAGAAAAAAAAACATTTTAATTTTTCATTATGAAAATACAGCTGCAATAACAACTCCACATATGAAATGATGTATTCAAGTATGTCAACTGTTATGCATCACACAGCTTATGCATAACACTAGTGTTGTCATAATCCGTATCACATCACTATCACTGGAGAAACAGTATTCTACAAACCAAAATAATTATTATTTGGAAGATCCATATGAAAGACAGAGAATTTGCTGATATGAGTTCTACTGAACTTCCTCTCACTCACCGTCCAGTGTCAGGTTTTCTCTGTAGCCACTGAGGTTGAGGTGTGAAACACTGGAGCTCACATTATTGACAACACTCTTCACATGATTATTGGTGAAACTGCACCATGATATGTTCAGCTGCTCTATCCTGCACAGGAGAAGAGAGTTACAGTGTAAGCCAACTTCACATGTACAGCAGCTGTAAGGATACAGATGAAGTAGATGGAGTGGCGGACCTGCAGCACAATGCAAGCATGTTGGCCAGAGCAGTGGCAGAGAAGCCGGAGCAGCCGCTCAGATTGAGGTGCAGCAGGTTTGTGTTTTCAGCCAGTGAGCTGTGGAGAGACAAGAGGACATCCATGAGTTATAGATACCACTGAAAAAACAGCTTTCTTATGGGAAGAACTTCTACTGAAGCTGCAGAGCTGGACTCTTACTGGATAATGGAGTCTGAGAGCTCCAGTCCCTCCAGGCTCAGGTACTCCAGCTGCCTGCAGCTGCAGATGATGCTCTCCAGAGCCGAAGTGGGGATGATGGAGCTGGACAGATCCAGCTCAACTAATGGGAGCGGCCTGAACAAGAGAACAGACAAACATCAGGCTTGAGAATGTCTACATATTATAATTAGCCATTTATTAATACTGCTACTTTATTATTACTACTTTGATACTTGTTTCTACAACTACTTTCCAATGTGCAATTGTCTATTTTCCACTACCATTTTTTATGGTTGGATTGTATTGCTATTTTCTTGTTGTATTTCTTGTGTGTGTACATTCGGTGTTTGTGCTGCTATTGGAACCTCAATTTCCTGAGGGCTCTGCCCAAAGGAT
>JAPTGW010000005.1:39125849-39136609 GCA_029814545.1 Apogonichthyoides opercularis
ATGTAAATAATCGTGATTTCAATATTGACCAAAATAATCGTGATTATGATTTTTTCCATAATCGAGCAGCCCTACTTCAAAAAAAAAAAAAAAGAAATCATACAAGAGGAGGGATCATTTCAATACTTTCACATATAGTGGTAGGGAGTAATGAGGCTATAAGAACAATAAGGTACAGCAGTATTATGCAGTGGACTGAAGCTTTTATGTGGACGTGGATTCAAGTGTCAAGCAATTATAAACCATCCCAACAGTCGTAGCCTTCGACAGAAAAAAAGAGACCCAGATAAGGACACCCTCTTTGTGGACTCTGTCACAAAATTGGGACAATTCAGTTTTATCGTTCCACTTTCAGGTGTGATGTGTCACCTCGTGCTTGGTATACCAAAACACATGTCTGATCACACTGCCTACTGGTTTAATTCTCCTTAGTGCCACATTATGCCTCTGAAAGTCAACTTTTTTTCCCCCTTTCTTGACATAAATATAAAGTAGGAATTAGCTTGGATGTATGATTATGACTAACAGTAAAGCTGCAATAATTAACCAAATAACTGATTGTTTCTTGACTATTAAATGAATCAACTATCCAATGATCTCTGAGAAACAGCATCAACAACTACTTTGAACATTAATAATCAGTAAGAGCAAGTTTTTAGGAGAGTCCAAATTCTTAAATGTGAATATTTTCTGGTCTCTTTCCTTCTCTGCGTGGGTTGTGGAACAAACAAGATATTTGAAGACTTCATCTTAAGCTCTGGCACACATTACTAGACATTTTTTCAACATTTTCTGACATTTTATTGTCCAAACTACCAGTCAGTTAATAAAGAAAATAATCTACAGATTAGTAGACAATGAAAATAATTAGACATTTACATTTATGCATTTGGTAGCTGATTTTTTTTCCAATGCAACTTACAAGAGGAGGATTAACAAGTAAGCTACATAAAGGAATAGTTGAAAAGATACAACTGGTTAGAAAAAGAGTTCCAGAAGAGTGAGGATGCAGAAGTGGAGACAAGTGAGAAGGAGATAGAGGAGGGCAGATTGATCTTTCTGCAAAAAGTTCTATATAAAGAAACATTATTATAATTATTATTATTATTGTTGTTGTTGTTGTTGTTGTTATAGAGGGAAACAGAAGAGGTATTAGGTACAGACCTAACCCCTGGAATCTGTCCTCTTGTGATGGTGGTGCATTGATTAACACTATCATCTCGAAGGTCCAAAGACGTGCCCTTAATATGTTAATGAGTCGGTCTAAATCTGTCTGAATTGCCTGTGGGTGTGGTCGTTGTTTGTCTGTATATCAGCTCTGTGATGAACTGGTGACATGTCCAGGTTGTACCCCGCCTTCACCCATAGGCTATGACACCCCCGCAACCCTCATGAGGACTAAGGGTTTCTGACAGTGGATGGGTGGACATATAAGCTATTTTGTCACCTTCTCGTATACGTTATGTATCCCAGTAATGTTGGTTTGAAAAAGTAACTTGAACAATAGAATTATAGTTTAAGGACATATAGTCAATTAAATGTATCATTTATGAAGTGAAGACATTAAATCTTCTTATACAAATGTTGGAAACATGTCTAGATAAAAGAAGTCATTTGATCTTGAGCTTTTAAAATAAAACATAAGTCTTTTTTTGTACTTTTTCAATCATTCATAGACATAATACTTGAATATATAGTATATCATAAAAATAATGAATACATTAACTCAGAAAAAAGAGAAAGAAGAAGAGAGTGGTATGAAAGTCAGATCTGGAGGCTTTTAGGTTACACGGTTGGAGTCCATTTCTGCCATTACAGGGTCTAGTGTTTGAGGTCAGTGACCCCAGCGACTTAGCAGGTTCTTCCTGTACTGTAGAGTTACAGCTGACTCTACCGCCATGGACCAGTGAAGGTGAGGAATTTTGAGTTTCCCATACAAATTCCAGTCAGGATTTTTCATTCTTTCCCAAGACTTTTCTGTATGGTCGCGTTTCTTGCACGAACCAGCGTGACTTTGTTTCATGTCCGTCGTTATGGAAATCTCTCCCTCAAACAAAAAGACATACGCGTAGTAAAAAGAAAATGTTGAGATCTCAATGGGGGTGGCTCAGGTCTGCTCTGGGTGCATTCAGCTGCAAAAGGTCTTTGTGGGAAATGTGAAATGTGAGCGTGCAACCGTGAGGCCCGAGTGCACAAGCAGGTTACAACTTACAGCTACAACACCAAAAAGAAAAAAATGGACACAGCACAGTGGTCGAACAGAGCCACAGTTTTAGCACACACATGCAGACTCCAAAATATCCCAGAGGCACTTCATAAAGAAACCAAACAAGCTGCCACTGAGCAAACTGCCTTATTAGCTGCACTGAGCTACAATGCCTTTAAAGGACCAACAGAGAAAGCCAGACCGATGAGGCGGACTAAATCTGTCACAGCTGCAAAGCAACCTTAGGCTCAAACTGAATTCCAAGACAGACGGAGGTAGAAGGACATAGGTCCTCGTTCGTGGCTGTCAGGGAGCAGCAGCTAGACTAAACAAGCCAACCCTTTGGGCTGCAGTATCACCACAGGAGTGACAAAATCCATTTGGCCATGAATGACCCACGTTTCACTGTAAGGCTGTTTTGTATATTTGTGAGTCTGTGCGTCTGCAGTGATATGTATTATGCTGATTTCCTACCAGAAACTCTACATATTAATTTTGGAAAAAGCTCCTGTAGCCTGAGTTTCATGACTCAGTATTTCAGACCGCTGCTGTCACTGAGCATCTTTAATAAGTTGAGTGATATCCTAATGTGAGCTTTTCTGTGACGCCAGCAGTCATTTTGTCAGATTAGTTTTTCCTTTCTCCGCACATGGGATATTTCATTTCACCCTGGAGTTGCTTAAGAGATCTTCAAAAACTGGTTGTCATTAGCTCACTTAGTTTCGTTACTCAGGTGCAGCACACCAGGTTCACAAACAGCTGCTACCTTCTGTTAGCCATATATAACATATACAATTACTAACACAACAGTAGAAGTTCTATGAGGCAAATTTGCTCTTTCCCAGTCCTGCAGTTAATCATGGTGAGCTGCATAAATAGATTCTTCTTTTATATAAAGGCACCAAACAACCCAAAAAATGGGATTTTGTTACTTGTTATTCACGTAAAGTAAACTGAACACCCATGTTCACTGTTTAGTGCTATTTTTTTGGTAGAAAGTAGTTTCAATAAAAAGAGCTTGTTCTGATTGTCCAAATGTAAAGTTGCTTCAGGGAAGACAATGCTGATGAAGTCACTTTTAAACACTATAAAAAACGTCCTGTTGACATTTCCTCAGTTGCAAAGATCGAATTTTGGCCCATAGTTCTATAAAAAACAAAACTCTTCTCTCTGTCAGGATAATCCTAGCTGCCATCTCACAGACACTGCAATTTAACAAATAGTTGGCATATTCTTTTAACATGCTGGTACAAACACTTTAGCTGGCCACTGAGCATGAGATTTGGCTTAAAAAAATGTTTTTTGCGGCTGCCATGCCATGACTGCCTCGACTAAGGCTGGCAGTACACTCCAAAATAAATCTAATTTGGCGTGCTCTCAAACTGCTGTTGAATACAGAGCTGCGGGCTAATGCCAGTGTACTTACAGTCTCTCCAGGTCTGTTCATTCACTGGTTTACTCACCAGATGGAGGAGCTTGTGAGTCACAGTGGGACCAAATCAAAAATACCAGCACAGTAAAAAGCTAAACCTTAATGATGTGAAATTATTTATTTTTTTTTAAATCAATATTTTTTGTTAGTATTTGACTCCAGAACACTCACTTATTTGACTTCACTACAACCCAGTAAGCTATGGCTTATGGCTAGTGTGTGTTAGTTAAGGCTGTAGTGTGACACCATTACGCCTCCCTCTCTGTGTCTTTTTTACAAGAGGTCATGACCCAACAGGTCCTGGAAGAGAGGTGAGAGTTTACATTGGGGAGCCAGACTGGATTCCCTCAGCTGCTAAACATGCCTGAACCGGGGAGACACTGCCTGGACTTTTATCTGAAGGACAACGATGCCGCTTCCCTATGTGTGAGAGAGAAAGAGAGAGAGACTAGGCACATGGAAAATGGAAAATATACAGATAAGAGATTGCAAAAGAGTAATGAAGTCATTTAGATAAAGCGTAAACGGACAAAGAGAGTGATAAGAAGAGGGGCTGTGAAGGAGGTCCCACTGAAAGCACACACAGATCCGTTTCACCTGTATAATCACACATAAACACACACTGCAGCATTAAACTCATAAGCATATGCCAGCTCCTGTACAAACAGCCTGCTTTAGATATCTCCTCTTCAATCAGGGCATCCTGGACGCAGCACCCTGTCATCAACACAACTAAATGAAACATCCACTTTGTGACCTGTGTGTGTCAGGCAGAAGCTGATGCAACGCCTGCAGAGATTGGCACAATTCTGAGAGCAGGATCCAGGGGTCCTTGACTGGGATTTAATAGAGTCTTGGTTCAATTGTCACAATCAATTCCCTCCCTAGCAGCTAATTTAATGATCGGGGAGAGGTCTCACTTTGTACAATGTTCCCCGCTACAGGGTGTACTTAGATAATTCTTAACTAAATCATATCAGACTACTGGAACCTTTCAAATGGGGGATGTTATTCAGACAGGATCTTATTAATAGCTTAAAGGGTGAGTTCACCCAAGTAAAAAACAAACAAAAACAACCCTGCATGGCTCATAACAGCAGTATTTAGCAATGCAGTTTTATTGCTCTTCAATACACTGGATTTTAGTCGTACTGTATAATGACTATACTGAAACACTTAATGAAAATATTAGTAAAACTACAATACAGTGAAGGCCAATATTCAAATTGCCAGAACTGCAATTTTTTTTAATATAGGTAAATGTATCAAAACATACCATTAACAAACCTTAACCCCCAACCATAAGGGAATGTGGTTGTTTGGTGCCAACTTCAAAAACAATAACATTATTATAATTTTTTATTTTTGTGAGTGAACTTCAAAACATTTCCACAAAAACTGTGACTGATATCAGCCATAATGACACCTGCTCTATACAGTTCCAAAGAGCAGCGTTAAAGTGGTGGTGATGATTTTTTTTAATACTCTGAAAATAAGAAGTCTTTGCCTAGTTTGCAGAAAAGGACTGAGATTTCAAACCATCAAAGAAATAGATGTTGATGTTGCAGTTTTTTTACGCTTGTGTTTACACATTAGGCGTTGGGTTTGTTGGGTTCATGAGGGAGTAAAGTCAGAGCCAACAAGGAATGTGGTCCAGTTATTGATCTGTTTGGTGGGTGCTGACAGGCATGTATAATTTTATCATGGTGATTTTGGATTAGAGACTTCAGTTGACCACCGCTGCCAGCAGCCACTGGTGACTCACACAGGCCTGATGCATCTACAGAGGGAAAACCTCCACAACCAGAGATGTGACGACCAAACGGCCTCAGCTGCACACTGGGATGGATGATGATGCTTCTCCCTGATTAACCTTACATTGTATTTCAGTTCTAATAGGTATTTTATAGGGTTTTTAATCAGCTTTACATTCCCTTTTGGTTCCTGCATGTTTCTCTGTGCATCACTGAACCTTTTATTATAGTTACATCAAACGATATGTATTAATCATGCAAGACATCCACCTTGAAGCACTCCATAAGACTGATAAAATAATAAATAACACAATCCAGTGCACAGGCGTCCACCGAGCACCACAGACTCACTGGCTCCAACAGCTGCATTACGGGATTATTTTTGCCTCGCCGTGATTCGGTTTCTGTCAATGGGAAGTAAATACCCAGAAATCATTTTTCCCTTTCCACTTTACAGTAAACCTGTTGTTACTGTAGGTCCGTGCTACAGTCGGCGGTGCGCGCCTTTGCGCATCTGAAGGGAGGGTTCACGCACGTGGAGATCACCGCCAGGACCGTTGCTTAATTAACCGGTGTTTCTGAGAAAGCATTTACTGAAACCTGGTACAGTGTTTAAACACCCCCTTCATGAACCCCCGCTGACACCCAGGGCTGGTTCTTTATTGTGGAATTAATGATTAAACGCGCGTCTCCGGGTGCGCACAGATCAGAGAGCACATCGGCTCTAAACACTCCCCAAATGCTGCTCATCTTCACATTTGGACTCCAAACAGTGAGACACTAGATGGATCACATTTGGATGGTTTCAAGCGCTCACTTTCCTCCTAAATCTCACTGCCGCCAGTGCACGGATTCCCATCACCGATGAGCCACGTTTCTGGAGACAAAAAGCCTCCCTTTTTTGTACCACTTGTCAGCGCCTGTTTGCTCAAAACCAAAAAAAAAAAAAAACACAACAAACACACACTCCCCTAAAAGCCGCCGGACCATAGGAGCAGGACAAAAGCGCAACAAGACAAGGCAAAAGACAAGTCGACCCATCCGGTGTGTTTTCAATGAGGCACATAAAGGATTGATTGAAGACGGTGTACTCCTGCAGGGTGATTTATGCCTTCACACGGCAGAAGTATCTATTATTTATCTGCTGCATTACTGTACAGTCTGGGTAAATCGATGTGTCAACATGCCAGGAGGCTGCCAGACAACATGCCATACATCAACACAACTAACACACACACGCGAACAGGAGAGAGGAGAGAAAAGCTCCTACCTGGTTGGAACATACTTTGGAAATAAAAGATGACCAGAATAAAGGATCCCAAACAAGTGGCAAAAACCATCCGGCATATCCTGCTCATCCTCATCAGTTCGCTCAGAGTCTGTTTCATGGCGGGACGGAAGGGCTGGAGGGTGCTGCTCGCTTTGTTGGGAAGAAGGGCCGGTTTGTTGGAAGCTCCGGGGCTCTGGTGGTACTGATGAGGATTGTCCGCCGGTCAATGAGCTGAACGCATCCAACACGGACCGTACCACTGCTCTGCCGTGGAGGGGGGGGAGCAGGGCCGGCGTGGAACACCCGCGCTGAGGAAATGAGCGCGTCCAGATGTGCGCTCCTATAATATGACATTATAAAGTGTTGAGTAAAGCAGATCATCAGGAGAAACCTGCAGTAATGGTCAAATGTTTTTAGGGACACCGAAGACAAATCCAACACGTATGAGCAGCTGTTCATAGAGGAGAAAAAAGTGAGAATGATCCAAATGTATTAAACATGTTTAAGTTGCTTTACTTTTCAATTCAAGGCCTACTTCATCTTTACTTTTTACTGGATTGCATTTACTCCTGGAGTATTTTTATAACTTTTATCATATTAACCCATAAAGACCCAAACATCCACCATCGACCAAAACCATCTACAAACTGTTGATCCACTAATCCTATCAATATATGGAAAATATTTTTGGTCATGGTCATCAGATATGACCCATTTGGATTGTCAGAGGCTTTGTAGTGAATGTGGAAAGACTATTATCTTCTACAACATTGATTCACCAGTAAAACCAATGGAGTTGGATCAGTGACAGTGAATGGAGACACTGGGTTCATGTTTAGTTAATGATATATTTCACTGAAAAAGTCACCTTTTCTTCAGTATTTTTCTGTAACCACTGACTTAACTCTGAGCTTTTCATGATCAGTCAATTAAACATAGGAAAATAGGTGATTTTCAGTGAAAAAAGTGCTAAATTTATAGGATGATATTATAATAAATGGCTTATGAAAGGTTAAAAAGAGATAAAAATTCATTTTGGAATGGATTCAAAAGTCACACTGAGTCCTTATGGGTTAAACATGATGCATTGTTTGGCATGTTAATTTACCAAATACTATACAGGTAAAAATGGGAACAATTTCAACTGAAAAAACTATGACATTATGGAAAATCTCACTGATCAGAATGACTTGTACCAGCAATACTGCGCAAAAGCCATAGGCCACTTTTAGCTTTGTTGGTTTTGTAAAGTTATTATGACCACACATATGCATCTCTCAGTTTCTGTATTGAGATACAACATGACATGTGAAGTATGTACAGGAGTAAAAACCAAAGTTTCAGGGGAAAAACAGCTTCTATAAACCAAAGTGGTAGTATTCAGTGTGACTTCCCTTTGCATTTATTCCTTTAATACTTTTGTTCAAATAATATGAGATTTATTGCATGAATTTTCTGATGTTTTATACAAGTTTTCATTTAGCACATATCAGATGTGACATGTTTGTACTGCGCCTTGTCATAGGGTCATGGACACACTAAATACTGACTTACACCTTTAGAACCCTTTTACTTCTGTTTTTTTGTGTGTGTCTTTTAAGGCTGTGCACATATTCCCTGTACTTTCTTGTTTCTGAAGAAAAGGGTTTGAAGAAATAAATCTGTATAGTCATTTCAACCCTGTTAAAACAGCAAAGCTAAATGTAGCCCAAGTCATTTGCACAGTATTGTCCATCTATCATATAGTCTATGCACAGTAGGGCGGTAAAAGGTCCTAATGCATATTTGCCTAAAATCCCCAAGTACTGCAGTATACTTCTTTGTCATGTTGTTATATTACAAAGCAGCAAAAAATTAATTCAGACTAAACCATTTGCAACTGGAGCACTGGTTATGAATTCTCCTGATGGGACTAAAACAATGGGGGTCATCCAATTTTATGCTAATGTAAAACTTTCTGCAGCATTTTCACAGTGTGTTGTAATGTGTATAGTAAGTGCACTATCAGTTTTCGACAGGTATTAGTAGTGATGATACAGTTATGTCAAGTATGGTAACTATAGTAACAGTAATCAAAACAGCAAAAGTAATATTTTACTAACATGAGGATCTATAACCATCATTTCATCATTACGACAGTGGTAATAGTAACAGCAGTGGTATCTGTGTTTTCAGTAGTACTAACTCAGGTGACAGAGCTAACAGATACAAGTAAGAATTAAATGTGTAATGTTAATAATACTAGTATCCAGTAGTTGTAGTTATAAACAACCCATGTCGTCCTTTATTTATAGACAGAGTGCAGTGATCAGAGCTTCATTTGCCTGCTCTACATACGGCTACAGTGCCACCCAGTGGAACCTCAGCTTGGAATGCAGGAGGGTCAGGTGAAAACCCTGAACACTGTCCAAGGTAATGGCAATGATTGATGGATCTCAATGCAACATCTTAACCTTGCTGTAAGACCTGGACAAAGTCACCGAAGCTGCTTTGCGTTGATCAGATTCTGCTCTAATGGCATTTCCAAGCACACGCCAAGAGAGACTTCTGTGCACTTTTTCTAATTAAGGTATCTGTCTTACTTACACAAGTTCTGCTGTCAAGGAGACAATTAGGAGGTGGTTTGGAGGATAACCTTGAAACACTTGCATGTATTTCTCTTACAATGTTCAGTAGGCACAATGCACAGTACAACAGGAATGTCTGGCCTTGTGGAGAGCTGCCACACATGAAGAGAATTAAAATGATGATGTCCTTAAGTAGGGAACGCCCATGTTATATGCTCACAGATGTGGAATACTTCATTTACATGCACTGTGCAGAGCTCTCCCATTGGGGAAAACTTGAGGGGTCAGAGGCGTGCCGTAAAGAATATCTGTACTCTGGTCACAGCATTCCGTTGTTGAAGATACTTCACTTAATGACCTGCATGAATATTCAGTAGTTGTTTTTAGATGGTGCTGAATAAAGCAGAAAGAGAAAATAAAAGAGGAAAAGCAAACAAGGGAGAGCATCAGAGAACGTAATGCCTCAATAAAAGCACTATATGCATCAATTAAAAGAAGAGCATTCACTGATAAACACTATTAATTTGGGTAATTCCATAATCCCCGTCTAGTTCATTACATGAAATTAAGGCTGTAAAACCCCTGAGGCTCACGCCATCGCAATAAAAACACACACTATAAACCTGAGCTTTTACTCCATGTAAATGCATCAAATCCTTCAGTCTTATCACTCTCCTGCAGCCTTTCAAAACTCAGCTATATTAAAGCTTACAGAGGTTTTCTAAAGCAGAACCTTAGGGAGTGTCTTATCTTCTTTAAAGTTGAGAGCCATAAAAATGCATCACTTGTACTATGTATTTCAAAGTTATGCTCCGAGCCAACAGTTAATAAAATTTTCAAACAAACTCAAAAAGCAGCACAGACAGAAACACACAAAATAAGATCTTTGTCGGCGGCAGTGCATCAGCTCTCGCCTGCCTGTCAGGTTTTAGGCGAAAACATCATTGGACGGGGAGTTTGCCGTCACACCGCCTGCATCTCATGGTATTGTCCTCGTGCACTTCCCTGCTGTCCTTGTGACTGACAGCGGGGACCTAACCTCAGCAGTTTCCCCTCAGCATCGAGGCCTCGAACATACGCTGAGTTTGGGTCAGTGAAGTTAACACCTACGGAGCAGAGACAGATCAATATTTTATCAGTGGGGGGTGGAGTAGTAGTAGTCGTTGGCCATTTCTGTCATCAACGTGGGACTCTGAAATAGGTGAGACTGTGAGAATGTGATTGATCTGATAAAAAGTGGAATCTAACTTTCAACATCCTCTCACTTTGCTTCTGTGGTTTGGTGGCAACAATCCTACAGTGAAGTTATATGTTAAAAAGAGATGCATTATTCAAGTTGGACAAGAGGTGGATGAGATCAGAGTCAGGATGAGGAAATCAAAATGGTTGGCTGTAAGACGCTCCTGAGTACACAGCAGATACAGTTTTGGAAAAAATTATTAGACCATCAAAACTCATCAAAAACAATGGTTATTCAATCAAGTACTAACTCCTGTGTGTATCATGTGACTAAAACAGACAGAAAAGAAAA